>VMDO01005406.1:0-90000 GCA_007922755.1 Pedetes capensis | reverse complement strand
GAGAAGATGCTATTCTTAGGAGATGATTGTAGAAATAGAATGCTTTAACTTGTAGCATGGGAGGGACTGCCTGAGTATTGATATCATTTACAGGTGAGACAGAAGACCAGATCTGACTTATGTCTAAGTACTGGAATTAAGGGATAATTTTTGGACATACAAAGTAATACACTCCCCAAATCACTATTGCACTCCTTATTTTATCTAAAAGAAAATCCAAATCAAGGCAAATGTATGATTTAAGGGTAATATATCTATTTACTTCACAAGACTTAAGTTAGATACTTTATGGGTCATTTAGAAAAGGATTTGTCCCAGAGTATCTAATCAAAAACACCAGTTAAGTTTGTCAGCTAGAAATAAATCAGAAATTTAACTATTTATTTATTCATAGAAGTAGAAGCATTATGAAAATCAAGGTTTGTTTTTTTTTGAAGGGTCAGTTTTTCCTCTGAATTGAAATTTATTCATTTGTTCTTGAAGTTCCTTTTAAAAAATCATCTACAGATTTTGATTTTTCCAGTTTATATTACTACTAGTTTATATTATACAATTCATCCAGTTTATATTATACTATTCACCTTCAGCCATACCACTGTAGCATCCAACCCTGTCAGATCGCAGAAGCTAAGCAGGACTGGTCCTGGTTAGTAGTTGGATGGGAGCCTGCCTGGGAACACCAGGTGCTGTAGACTTGGAAGAAGGACTCAGCAACCCACTCTCAAAAAACAATCAACTATTGATTCAAAATTATAAGAAGGAAAAATCCTATTCAAAGGTCGGATCATAATAAAAAGGGGGGGGGAGATAAGAATGGTGTCAATACAAATGGTCTAGAAAATGCATGTAATTGTTCTAACAAGATAAAAACAAAGACCACTACAAGAAAAGTTTCTATCTTAAACAGAACTGGAACCCAAGGACATATAGAAAAAAATTACTAAGTAAAAGATAGAGAAGACTTAAATGAGAAACTTAGATGGGAAGGGTGGGAGGGGGGAAGCATAGAGGAGGGTAAGGGGTAACCTATATGAATAAGGTTTATCAAAATGCCTATATGGAAATGTCACAATGAAAAACATGTCAAAATGAATCACATTAAGTGTACATTAAAAATTTCCAATAAAAAAAATCAGCTATTGAAATCCCTATGAATGAGAGAGTGGGCACTAATGATAGTGTTCTGCCAGTTGTATGTAGGGTTGCTATCAGTCAGACACCAACTGGATGACATCTAACAACAACAACAACAACAACAACAACAACAACAACAACATAATAATAATAATAATAATAATAATAATGATAATATTTAGTGTGAAGGAGAAAAAGAGCAACATCAAGTTATAAATACGTAAAAGAATCCAGTGAAGAATGTATACTGATTCCAGTGTAATATGTAGACATTACTCAGAGTAGAAAGTGACATAATTAAATTTAATTTAGTTGTTTTTGAACTTATTATAATGACCCTAATTAAACCCAATCCCTCATGTATCCTAGCTTAAGTGCAGTTTTCAAGTTTCAACAATAAGCATAGGGGGAGAGAAGTATAAGCCCACAATATTGGAGAGGTTTCTTTTTTGCCATTAGTTCACGTTTCTAAAGGGTTTTCAATATTTCCTTTTATATATATATGTGTGTGTATGTATATATATGTGTATATCTGTGTATATATATACACATATACATATATATGTATATATACATATATTTGTATGCACACACACATATTTTTTGTTGTTAGGTGTGAGTTTGGTTCAACTCGTAGCAACCCTTGTAGGGTTTTCAAAGGCTGATTGTTTCAAGATTGCTTTGGAAGTGGATTGTCATGTCCTCTCTCTCTCTGTCTGTCTCTGTCTCTCTGTCTCTCTGTCTGTCTCTCTCTGTCTCTCTCTGTCTCTGTCTCTGTCTCTCTCTCTCTCTCTCTCTCTCTCTCTCTCTATATATATATATATATATATATATATATATGCTGTGATCTTTGTTATTCTAGGAATGTTCATAAGGCTTTGAATAGCTTCCAACAGTACAAATAGCTGAGCTTTCCATCCCCTCAAAGAGTCTTTTATTGTCCAAAGAGAATACTACTTTTGTCTTCAAATAATTTTAAATAGCCTTCCTTATTAGAGGTTGAATAGTTTATATCTTCTTTCCTTCATACTGTGTAGGTGGAACTGTGAGACATTTCGAAATCAGAATTTACAGTTTGTATATTCTCATTGCAGAAAGGAATCCTCATCTTCCAAAATTCATGTGTACTTATAGACTTTCAATGTTCTAGGAATCACAGTGGTGGTTGAAGATTAAGTAGACTTTCTTTGGTTTAGATAAATCCCAGAGGAGAGAGATTTATGTGTCACAGCAGAATTCTAAGAAAGATGTTAGGAACCATGATAATGATATAAATAATAGTCAACTATCAAAACATACATCTTTCTTTTTCTACAACTTGTTCATAGCTAAAAATTTAATATTTCCAACACCAAATGAAGAAACATATAGGATGTTTCCTCATTATCACATAACAAGCTTATCTCTGTAGCATAATATACTTTAATTACTTGATTTACAGTTTTGAAATGTGTAATGCTGAAGAAAAAGAACTGGACAAAGATCAAAGATTTTGCCATAAATGTCAATAAGTTTGTAAAAGGATAGCAAGCTTAAATATATTGAATGTTTTAAAAGCTCCATAGAATTCTGTCATATGTAATTTTTAGAACTCACAGAATCAACATAATTGAAATCAATAGCAAAGTAACTGCTGTAGGGTATTTTTAGATAAAAAATTGAACTCAATACCATGTAAAAATGCCACTGAAGTATCATGAAAAATTTTGTTAAATTGTTTTCATTTAAATTGGTAGAAGACATCTGTTTCATGATACCCAATGATTCCTATATCATCAACTATAAAGTGTAAAATGCTATAATTAATATGTTGCACATATGACCTTTAGAATAAGGTGTATATACAAATTGTAAACTCAGTATGTTTCTTGTAAGAAAAAATTATTCAGACCACAACAAATGTACTTTTATTTACTTGATCATTTTCCAACATTTATCTTTTTAATTTAAGATATTACATAGCTTACTTGATAAGTAAATATTAAGACCAGATTGTTGTTGTTAGGTGCCGTCGAGTCGGTATCTGACTCATAGCGACCCTCATTGGGTTTTCAATGGCAGACTGTTTCGGGATTGCCTTGGGAGTGGATTGCCAGGTCCTTCTCCCATTTTTGTGGTGCTGGGAATCGAACTCGGGACCTCAGACACTGCAGCGCAGTGCTCTACCAACTGAGCTAAATCCCAGCCCAAGACCAGATATGCCTGTTGTTTTCCTAACTCATTATCATTAAGAGAAATTACTGAGGCACAAATGAGATTTAAAGGCCAGTAGAAAGACATTTGTGGAAACCATAAAAATACTTCCCTCAGTAGTGAATATTCGTTATCAAGTGAAGAAGCAATCTTTCTTTGGTGTTGGTTAGTAAATCACTTATCCCTGTTGTAAAGCAGTTTAAAGTAAAATTTCTATGGAACCATTGGTGGTGGTGGTGGTGTTAGGTGCCTCTGAGTCATGTCCGACTCATAGGGACTCATAGGGTTTTCAATGGCTGTTTCAGTATTGCCTTGGGAGTGGATTGCCACGTCCTTCTCCCATTTCTGTGGTGGTGGGAATTGAACTCAGGACCTCAGAGACTGCAATGCAGCACTCTACCAACCGAGCTAAATTTCAGCCGCTATGGAACCATTAAATGCTGTTTTTTCTTAAAATATCAGTGGTATTAATTATCCATAAGTAATTACACTTTGTATTTTTGAAGATACTGCTGGAAAAGTAAGATAGCTCATCATTACAGAATATACTTTCTCTCCTACTTCATGAAAAATCCCATACATAATACTTCCAACATAATAATCTACGTGTAACAGTACTTAGCCTGCAGCTGTACCACTGTGGTGTCCAATCCTGTCAGATCTCGGAAGCTAAGCAGGGGTGGGCCTGGTTAATACTTGACTGGGAGACCACCTGGGAACACCAGGTACTGTAGGCTTGGGAGAAGGACCTGGCAACCTACTCCCAAAAACCAATATGCCATAGAAAACCCTATGAAACACTGAAGCACTAACAATAGCGTTTTGCCTGTTGTACCTGCTGTATGTAGGATTGCTATGAGTTGGATACTGACTCAGTGGCACCTAACAACAGCAAGAACAGTAATTAAGATGAGAATAACAGGTATGTTAATAGGTCTTGCATGTGTGTAAAGGAAGGAGGGTTTATGGGATTAAGATAGCCAACAATACTTTCATTTTGGTCATTACTCAATTATTTAAAATTTCCTTCCAATTTTAGCTTAGTCAGTATTCTAGAAGTTGAAGTGAAGTTTGCTAAAGATGATATTATTATGGTAGCCAAAATATATTAATTTATATGAATAACATAGGCCCAAGCCTATAGTTTGCTGTAATGTTCATAATTCTATAACATTTCATAATGACCTTTATTGTTTTATAAGGATTATGATGTTATATAGAATGAAAACTCCATAAGAAATCTGGATTTTTGATAAGTAGTATCAGTTCCATTTATTAATGATAGTTATGGAGATGTATGCTTCTGTGATAACCCACATCTAATATCCATCTTAGGAATGACATGACCAAAGGCATTTGTAATTATATTTACTTCTGAAAGATTATGGTATATAGTTAAAACAAAAGAGGCATCCTGTCATTTTCAAAGCCCGTTAAATGTGACAGAATCTATTTTTCTGCCAAGTTGTGAGGACCAGGCAGAAAGCAAATTTGCTGTGGTCAGCTAAGTGTAACCACTGAGCAGGAAAGTGAATTTAATAATGCATTATTGTTCTTCACTGAAGGTGAACTGTTACAGTGCCTTTGTTATAGCAGACTTTGCCTCTGCTTAGGTTTCCAGATGCTGTGTAGATTACCTGATTAAAATCTCTAATGCATGATAAAATGTACCAGGTATGCTTTTATATTAGCTGAAATGCATCTATTTTAGGGCCATAATACTAAACCTAATTGGAAATATTTTCCAATTATATTACCTTGTGAATTCATATCATAAATGAGCATGTTATATAATATAGACTAAGTGACATAAAAGCATAAGTTCATAAATCCTATCTTAATCTGATGGTGTATTATTTTGTTGGCACTGAAAATAAATTTCTATCAGGATATAATTAAGAATATTATCTTTTAAATCATATTTATTTTGAGTATGTTATAAATTAAAAAGTAGAAAATACCTTTTAAGGTAGAATCAATTTTTTCATGACTATATGCTTTTCATTGCCCTTCCGTTTTCATTTCCATTTCCTCTTAAGATGAAACTTTCTCTTATAAATAGATTGATTAACTGTAGTGTGTCCATAAAAACTTTGTCTGTCATCAAATTGAAAAAATGACAGTACAAAATAGAGGCTGGTGCAACATTACTTTATTATGCCCAAATTTAAATTCACTAAAAATAAAATATGTGTATAACAATATCTTAAAAGGATTAGAAATAAATTCAAATTTTATTTAGGAAATAAAATACAATTGGGGAATTTCTGCATATATATTATTTTGTTCCTGTAAGTTCTTATATTTGTTGGTGTTTGTTATGAAGATTTGCAAGGAGTTTATGTGTATGCTGTGTAAGGTTGGCTTCTTTTAGCCAAATATATGGACTCAGGGTGGACAATCAGTTATTTTTATACATATCCTCAGAAAGTTGGCTTTGTTTAGCAAGGCCTTCCATGGAAATATTTCTTGTAATCCACAACTGAAAGGATGTACACAACCTAACCTGTAGTTGTCATTGCTGAACTTTATAGTAAAGAGGCAAAGTAATGCATTTTACTCACCATCAAAAGCACCCATCAATGAATATCACTATGGGCTATAGAACAAGCAAGTTCAAAAAACAGAAGCAAACCAATAGTTGACAAGAACTAATAACAGCTAGGTCCAGTATGAGAATATTTTTATGGAACGTTCAATGAGAAAATGATTTTTACCATTTCTTTCCTCAACAAGTAGAGCCTGGTGTGTACATAACAATTTCACTTTTATTTCCACTTTGAATATTTAGATATTAAACATTTATGTTATAATTCAAAAGATTAAAAATATAATATAGGCAACAGTGCCACATTCATGGATGAAAAATGAGTTATAGTGTCATGATTAAACATAAATGTCTAATAACTTCCCCAAATAATTTAAACTCTGCAATTACTATCTGGACTTAACAGTGTTCATCCTTCCTTCTAAAAAGATAGGAAAGATTGTGCAATATTGCAATGGAACAAGTCATAGTTAACTTGACCCTCAAGTTTTTTTTTAAAAAATTAAAACTGGAGCTCTAAATATAATATAGGTGCCAAACATTGGAAACTTCTGTCACTCTTTAACGTTTTTGTTTTGTTTTGTTGCTAAACACACAGTACTACTTACACTTCACCAAAAGCTCCAGAAACTTTATTAGGTTGTTATTGTTCATTGTTTTTCTAGAGAATTCATATGAAGGTTTAAATATTTTATTCTGTTCATTTTATTAAAATTTGAGGATCCATTTTCTTCTACAGACCTAGTGTCAAAGGAAGCCACATGACCACTGTTCTTAGATACTCATCTTCAAGGGCAACTCCCCTCCTCTTAGATATTCAGGAGCCATATTCACCCTCTCTGGACATTCGAGTCCCTTTAGTCACTGGAAGGTATAGAATTTCATTGTTTTCTTTTTAAATAACATCAGAAAACTAACAGCTATTATAGTGGGGAATACATTAACTCTGTACTATCTAAACTAAGGCATATTATTCTTTGTAACATCAATAACATATGTAGTTGAGAAACATCTGATTTATGATAGGAATTATATGATTCTGTAAATGGAATATCAGTGTTTCCCTTCAAATTCAACTTCTCTTAACTGTGTTCTCCATAGTCCTTTCTCTTGCTCAGAATCCTGCTATAGGTAGAAGATCTAAGATTTCCTATGCCTCTCTTGCTTCTTCAAACACTACAAAGTCACTTGTGCATGAAATGATTGCTCTTTGTTTTTGCAGAAAAAACAGAACACCACAAACAAAAACTCACATTTTAGAACTACACTTTTATGTCACCTTTGTAATGAAATGATGAAATTGAAGATGGAATCAAGCATTTCATCTTACAATTCAAGTAATTATATTTTTTCACCTTTATATTATTTCAATTCTGTCTATTCCCTAGCCACAGAAACAATCAGTGTGGAATGTCTAAAAGAACAGTGGCCTGGGGTGGAGCATCTAGCTTTAAAGGACAAGAAACAATAGTATAATGTGAGATGTGGTTTATGGCCCATTGTATTTGTGGGTCTAGAGAAGCAGCACAGGGTTCAATGAGCATTCAGAAACTGCCATATCTGATACATAAAATGAGTTTGGGATTTTTGTGGTCTTTATTTAGTCACATGAGGAAAGCATCTTAACAGTTTATGTCTTTATGGTTTCAGTAGAAATAACTTCATGGAAAAAGAAGATCATAATTATCAATTTTGCTTATTTACTTTTACTGTGCTTTTTATGCACAATATTTATTTAACAACTATTCTGGATCAGATATCATTCTAGATAATTGAAAACAGAAAGAAGAACAAGGCACCTCAGGGATCACAGTTTCTAATGGGAAGACAAACCTGAAACAAAATTAAAGTTAAGAAATACGATAAAACCCTGTTCTTTTGGAGTTTATATAGTGAAAAACATCAACAGTAACTAAACAAAAAATGTTGAAGACGTGAACTCAATAGCAAATTGTGTTTTGTGTATGACTAGCACAGGATGGGTAATGAAATAGGAACTATTGTGGGACATTAAGTAGGACGGGATCAAGATTCTTCTCTGAGGTAACATTTGAACTGAAGCCTGGATGACAAGACAAGGCAGTCATGGGAAGCCTTGAGGGATTGAATTTAGAGAGAGATTTTAGGTACAAGGACCAACAAGTCCAAGGCACTGAAGCCAGGTGAGCCACACGTGACACCTTTCAGTTGGAGCAAAAAAGTTAAGGGAGACAACATTGTAAAATGACACCAGGGACTTAGAGAGTGAGCAGATTGTAGAGATTTTTGCAAGCCCAGACAAGAAGATCGTATTTTACAAGTCTCCAGGAAAGTCATATGATTCTAATTGACTTTTGTGTTACAAATGCATAGTTGAGTGAGAAGCAGGAATTAAAGAATACCATTAACAGGTTGCCCTGTTAGGAATGATGGTGACTTTGACTAGGATATTAGCAAATAAAGTAAAGAGACAGATTTCTTGGGAGTGGTATTGACTGGATTTGCTAATCGATTTGATAAAGGGGGAAAGGATGATAGGAAAGGTGAAATCAGTGAGTTTCTTGCAACATAGTGTGAATGATTCATCTATCTCCATTACCACATGTAGCCCACTATCCAACTTAGTGGTCCACACAGGCTGAACACTCTGTGTTGAATGAATGTGTTCTGTAATGCTTGAGCTAGGTCTAAGGAATAAAGTTAGGCACATCCTTACTATAAAGATAGAATATGGAGATTCATAGCCATTGGGTAGAAGATGCAATCAAGGCAAAAAGAATTGGTTATCAATCTAGACCATTTCATCTCATTGTTATGCCCTGTTGCCTAGAACACCCTGCCTTTAGGTCAGTAGTCTTCCAAGCACGTTTATTAAACCCTAGAGTTTTGAGAAGAAAGAACATCTCAATACTCTCACTTAGCATCATGACTGCAGAACTTTAGCTTTTTAAACAAAGGAGCTCCACTTAGATCTTTAAAGAGAAAATTGCACTAGAGAAAGATTTCTAAAAAAAACTATGTGAAATCAATAAACAAGTCATATTTCTATAAACGTAGATGCACTTACATAATTTGATATCTGAATTTTGAGATGTATTGATTCTTGGTGTTTCTGAATACATTTCTTAATAAAGCTGCTATTTAAATTAGACTCTCAATTGTGTTAATTTCTTATTGTTAAGTAGTGATAAATTTAGCTAGATCTATATTTATTAAATTTTTAACTAAAATAATGTTTTGGAGGAACAAATCAACACATTCCTCTTAATTAGTTACTTTCATAATGAAATGAAAATAAATAACTTTATCAAATAAAACATAATAAATAACTTTATCAAAGAAAATAAACATCAATCACTGGAGGAAAGTAATACTTTAATGACTATTTTTAACCATTTTCTACCTCAACTTTGGTGCAAAATTTTCGCTGATTAACCAAAGAAACTAATATATTTTCACTTAAGTGTTTGTTTTCTGTTTGGATTAGTCATCTTGGGAGACAACATTAAGCCAATGTCCAAAACATTTTTAAAAAACATCTTGAGGAAATGTTTTGAGTCTTCAGAATATTTATATAAATATCTTTAGTCAACATAAAATTTGCATAAGTTTTATGTATTTGGGAAAATTATCAAAAGCATATAAAGCCAACTTGGTAAAGGAAGTAGGTACATGAACAAGCTAAGTAGTATAAATTCATTATAAATAATTTTACGGAAAATATAATCAACATCAAAATAATCTCTCATGTTAATCTTCTGCAACCCGTAGTATCTCTGAAAGAAATTATTGTTTCCATAACATAGGGCGTAGTTGCTCTACTTCTTTGAAATTTGGTAAATCTATTTCATTATTTCATGATCAAAGTTTAAGATAATCACTATTCTTGTATTTTTTACTGTTTAATAAAACTTGCCAAAACTTTAATTGACAATCTTAGTATTTAGTTATTTGGAAATTTGCAAGCCCACTATACATCATTAATAAGTAAAATTTATATACTATGTGTCAATTACAGTCTATATGATCTGAAAGTACAATCAATGTCTATAAGAATACTTTCTTAAGGTTTGGGTAATCAGCAGTATGCATTATACATTGTAAATTTTATAAGAAAATATTAATATGTTGATAATTATAAGCTTGGTTTTCTAACTATAATTTTTATATCTTATAAATTATCTTAATTACATAAAACATTTAATATTTACTGCAATAATTTTAAGATGAAAATGCTCACCTTTGCTAAATCATTGTTCTAGGAGTGTACAAATCACATAGTTACTATTTCCTTTTCAAGTAATTTTAACTTATGGTTCCTCACTTTTTTAAATTTTTAGATGAAAAGAAAATTACCTTTAGCTAGAATTCCAGCAACAACAGAATTCCAGTAGTAATATTTGTACCAAAAATAGGATCTAAATAGATCTAAACCATAAACAGGAAGAAAATGAAAGGCAAAGTTTGATTTTAATAACTCTACTTACTGATAAATTTGAAGTTTTTTTACTTTCAAATATATACCATTAAGTGAATTTTCCCTTTAATATTTTTATGATATATGACAATAGATTTTATAGTTTTTATCATTTTAAATTTTAAGTCTTCAGTTATCCCTTGTCTTTCAGTTTTGTTTTTTAATGTATAAGAAATTAGTGTTAGTATTTTATTTCATATTTTATTTAATAGTCTAGACAGTTTCTTCATTTCTTTCTCTTCTACATAGCTACAACTTCAGTCTTTGGGGACTATTAAAATAGTGTTTGCTCTTAGAAGTAAAAGCTCTAGTGTTGATATTTCATTTATTTTGGAAGTAGAACTTCAAAATGATCAGGATAATTTCCTTTCCTTAATGATTCATGCAGATATTTAATATTAAGGCAATAAATATTTCTCTATAAGGCCAAATTAAGAAATAGGCAGTTAAATTAGCAGGCATAATTTGATTTTAAAAATAATTAACGGTTTTTCAAAGATACTTGTCCTTTCATCAGTGTTATTGATTTTTTACTTTTCCCATCACTTCATGTACTTTATATTTAGTGTGCCTTCAGTCTAGCAAGAGAGTAAACAATAACAAAAATGTAAATCAGCATCAAAAATTTAGCCTTGCATTGAGAGAACATTTTAAAGATTTGTTATCAGTTGTTCATTTTCCCCTGTCAGATGTCACAATCTTTTACTATCCCTCATGCTTCACAGAAATGCAACTCTACTGATAGTGTGTTCTTGTAGCTAAGCTGTGAAGAAGTCAAAATCTCATTTGTAAAGGGAGTTATCACAAACAGTACTGCAGGCTGAGTTTATTGGTCCTTATTTAGACAACTCAAAGATAAGATGTCTAATTTCCTGACCAAGTTTCTAGTGTATTTATGTAAGTCAGCCTTTCTCTCTCTCTCCCTCTCTCTCTCCCTCCCCCACCTCTTTCTCTCTTTCTCTGTCTCTTTCTCTTTTCCATTGAACATGGGGTGGAGAAGTTGAGAATAAAAGGTCCTTGTTGAAATAACAATAAAAATACACATTTATGCTCTATTTCACTATACTTTTATTCTCAATACCTGGATGCCAATACATTAAAACATGGGAGGAGGGGGAGGAAAGGAAGACTTAGTAAGTATACATCAGTAGAACATTGTATTTTTTTAAAGAGAGAGACAAAGATGTCAAATATTCTTTGTATTAAATGTTGAAAAGGTACTAAAAGAGATGCTCCAAATAGTTTTGCTGAGATTATGTTGAATGACATATAAGAATTTAATAAATATGGTCAGGTTTTTATACTGGTACCAGGACTATAATATTTAAGCTTCATTTAAATTACTGAGCAAAACAAGGCAAATGATTAATGTCCAAGTTTGGAATTTTCTCCCAGCAGTTTTACATTTCACCACCATATTTGTTTTCCTTTCCTGATATTGATTTTTACATTTGAAATTAAAGGAACTAAATATGACTTTTTTTTTTACTTCCTTGAGAGCTGACTTCAAGGAAAATAGAGGAAACAATTTTCTAACTGCTGTTACTGGAAAATACAGGCAAAAGTTCTTGCAAAATATTCTTTGAAGAGTATTTCTATGACTCACAGTTTCCAATATATTCTGCTAATCATTTTTAAAACATTGTTATCACTTCTTGTATTTAAAAAAGTTTCAAAACAACTTTTCTAACCAGTTATTCTAAAAACAACATGGTTTAGTGGTAGAAGTGAGTAAACAGCAAATAGTTGTTTCTAATAGGGTAAAATTATCTCCCATGTGTTTCTTAAATTCAGTTCTCACTAATTTTTCTAAATACAATTCTACAATCATGATGATATATTATTAACATTACTCAAAGGTAAGCACAGCCTTATATATTTGTTAAATACAAATTCCACTTGACCCATAAAAATAACATTAGGGAGGCATATACATTTTGCTGTCCTTACACATATCCCAATTAATTTAAAGTAAAAGCAAAGCAGATACAAGCTGGGGAAGTAATTAGGGCTGTGGCCATGGATTATTAACAACAAGCATTTTTTCCTAAGGCTATTGTTGCTCTTATATTTGAAAATAACTGATTCAATCAATAATGAGAAGAGAAAGGAAGTAAAAAATTTACTTATTGAATGTCTACTGTCTTTAAACATTTGAAAACATTAGGTATTTCCTTTCCCTTCAGCTTCCTTCAATCTCTCTTTTCATCAATAGTATAAACTTTTCATAATTAACTACTGTCGAAAATAGATTCATTAGTTTTAATCTAAGATGTTCCACTTACTTTTGTATTGATTTTGGAGAAGTCCTTTCTAAATTTCTTTTGGTGGATGGCTTAACATGTAAATAGCAAAATTTAAAAGGTGGCAAAGGTATATCTGAAAAATTAAACTCATAAATTTCATATTTTCTTTTACTCTTTTTCTCTTCTCAATATTTCTAAAATAAAGACAAACTATTAGACAGAGAAGAAATTTTTTTTCCTGTAACTCTCTTGTAGACTTGGATCTTATTGCACTGCTAATAATACAATGCATTTGCAATATCAAAGAACAATTTCTAAGATTATCTTTCAAATGGAAAAACCTGAAGGTTTTGCAATTATCAGTGACAAAACCAAGAATATTATCATTGGTTTTTGTAGGGATTTTTTGTTTTTAAAGTTGTTGTTGTTAGGTACCATGGAGTCAGGTCCAGTTCATGGTGACCCTCATAGGATTTTTAATGGCTGATTGTTTCAAGAGTGGGCTGCCAGGTCCTCCTCCCATTTTGAGGGCTGTAAAGATTGTACCCGGGCTGGGATTTAGCTCAGTTGGTAGAGTGCTGCTCTGCAGTCTCTGAGGTCCCGAGTTTGATTCCCAGTACCGCAAAATGGGAGAAGGACGTGGCAACCCACTCCCAAGGCAATCCCGAAACAGTCAGTCAGCCATTGAAAATCCTATGAGGGTCGCTATGAGACGAACTCGACTCGACGGCACCTAACAACAACAAAAACAACAACAAGATTGAACCCAGGGAATCAGAGAGCATAGAGCAGAACTCTACCAACTGAGCTAAACTCTAGTTTGTTAAAAAAAAAAAAAAAAAGTAGTTCACTAATATCATTAGCTTACCTTCTGTTTTCCAAAGGAAAGAGAATATAATAATAATAGTAAGAATCTGCCTGCAGCCCTATCCCTGTGGAATTTGATCCTGTCAGATCTCGGAAGCTAGTCAGGGTTGGGCCTGGTTAGTAATTGGATGGGAGACCGCCTGGGAACACCGGGTGCTGTAGACTTGGGAGATGGACCTGGCAACCCCCTACCCCCCAAAAAATCAATCTGCCATTGAAAACCCTATGAACAGCAGAGAAGCACTGACAATAATGTTTCCTCTGTTGTACAGAGGGTCGCTATGAGTTGGATACGGACTCCACGGCACCTAACAACAAAGAACAAGTAAGAATCTATTGAGTGCCTGCCATTTGCTAGGCATAGTATATACATTTATACACACACACACACACACACACACACACACACACACACGTGATTCTTCCTGAAAGCAATTATATAAACATATAATGTTAAGAATGAGGCCTAAAATCTCAGTGTGATTCAACAGGTGTTCCAAAGAGATCTTTGATCTGTGAGCTTGTGTTTTTCTATTTTTTTCTAAATTTTAACCTCCTAATTTGAGCCCAACACACACACACACACACACACACACACACCACCACCACCTCCACCACCACCACCAAGCAGAATGGCAACATGAATAACAAATTTATCCAGAAGTATTTGAAATCTAGCATCAGCAGCCATATCACCCTGGCGTTCAATCCTGTCAGATCTTGGAAACTGAGCAGGGTCAGGTCTGGTCAGTACTTGGGTGGGAGACAACCTGGGAAAACCAGGTGCCATAGGTTTGGGAGAAGGACCTGGCAGCCCACCCCCAAAAAACAATTAGCCATTTAAATCCCTATGAATAGCAGAGAAGCACTGACAGTAGTGCCAGGCATGGTGTAGTCTCTGGGAATGTGTCATCTACTGTATGTAGGATCACTATGAGTCAGTGGCACCTAACAACAACAGCATTTGAAATCTAACTCATATTTTTCTATAATGTTGGCTTTGCACCTATATATTTGGGACTAATTTTTTATCCACTTTTTTCTTACTATTTCAGCAGTTAACAAGTTGAGTCCTATTTCCAAGTTTACTTTTTAAAAGGAACTATTGATGGTCTCATTATGCAAATTGAATTTAATGTACTGTGTTTTTCCTTGTGCACCTCATGTGACACTATAGAGTTTCAGCATTTATTCTAGAGGACCTCATTCATAGTTTTACAACTCTTCATAATTTGCCATTTGGGTTTTTCTTCAATTACCGTATGTTTATTCAAGAACATACATTTCTACTTTGCTTGTAAAGTTATAAACACCTCTCTAGACCTTTGTTCACGACGAGCATGTGAATATAGTTGTATCAGTCAGCTGTTGTTTCTGTAGGAAAAAAAACAATGGAAACAAATGTATGGAGGAAAAGATTTATCGGAAGCTCACAGAGGATCAATCCATAAAGGTGGCAGGACAGTTGTGGCAGTGGTGGAGGCAGGTCCTGAGTAAATGACCTCATAGGATTGTGGGGCAAGAGACAGAGACTGATCAGATCTGCTGGCATGGGAAAAAACCTCCAAAGGCCCATCACTCCCACAAAGCTAGATCTTACTTTCTAAAATTTCCAAAGCTTCTACAATCAGTGCCACCAGCTGGGGACCAAAAATTAAAGCACATGACCTTTAGGGGACATTTTATACTCAAACCATTACAATAAGGTATTTGAAATTCAATTATGTTCTAAAATGAATGACTTCAACAACTTATATTTGTCCATGAATATTAAATGCACTTAATATGATATAAAGTCCAAATATAACTTATTATTTGTTAAACCAACTGTTTTGAACATAGAGAAATGCTCCCCTCTTTAAAAGAGTTGTCTGAATTTTCATATAGACAGGATACCCCTTGTTCATGATCTAACATAAGGAAGGTACTATTTAAATTTTAAAATTTCCAAAGCATAATTGTCTTAGTTTTGTTATTATTATTATACATACTTTTCTAGCTCTCTTTCTATAACCTCCGACCTCTTCCAGTCTTCTCTCCTCATGATGATCATGAGGAAAGGAGAAAAAAATCCTCGAGATAATCTAAAGACAGCCTGGATATTATTTTTAGAAATTCTTTCTTTTGCTGAGCATGGGTGGCACATACCTGCAATCCCAGCACCTGAGAGGCCAAGGCAGGAGAGTCACAAGTTTAAGGACAGTCTGGAGTCTGGGCTACACAGCCAGTTCCAAGCCAACCTGGGCCACATAGTGAGATTCTGTCCGAAAAATAAAAAAAGTTCCTTCATATTTTCTTTCATTTAGTAGGAAATGAAATGGAGAGGAAATTAAAATTACATCTACAGATGAGATATCTGGATTGTCTTTACCTTTCAATATTTACTTGCTGAGTACATATTTATTGAATATAAATATTTGACATACTCTGATACCAAAGTATTAATTTCTCATATGAAGATGATCAGCAAGTAGTACTTGCTTGTCCTCTCTTTTCTTTTCCCTTTATAAAAGAATTAGAGGTCTGTAAGTTGCCAAAGGGCTGGGATTTAGCCCAGTCGGTAGAGTGCTGCTCCACACTCTCTGAGAACCTGGGTTCAGTCCTTAGCCCTACAATAATGGGAAAGGACTTGGCAATCCACTCCTGAAGCAGTCTCGAAAGAATCAGCCATTGAAAATCCTATGAGGGTTGCTATGAGTCGGACATGACTCTATGGCACCTAAGGACAACAAATTACCAAAAGGTAAGGAGAAGATATTAGACTGTAAAGCAGGCAGGACAAATAACCCAGCTACAGATAACTCACTATCTTAAGAAGCCTTCAAACTCACCTCCTTCCCTAGGATTTCTCTGCTGGGGACTTTCCCTTTATTATTTTTTATTTATTTTTCTTAAATAAATATTATAAACCTCTTTCAAAACTTTATCCTTTTCTCTTTAACTAACTGACTTCATCTAAAGAATATATGGTAACTTTCTTGTAACCGAGAAAAAATAATATTTTGAAGCAATTGTTACCCTGTAAGTTAGTAAACTATAAAGAGGGAAGAGTACAGAACAATGATAGAACACACTTCCCTTTCTGCAAGTGTAGCCTGACCTCAAAATTGATACCCAGCCCTAAGAAAGCTCTACTTGTTTCTCCATACCCTTCACTGAGTAGTAAAACAAATACCATTAAATTTTCCTTCATGGTCCAATGTGTACAGATACACAAAACATTACATGATCTCAATGATTCTGTTGTTCAAACTTTCACTGCTTCATTTTTTCTGTCTGCAGTGTTTATTTTGGATGTGTCTCATATAATATACTTTAATCTCATTAAAAAGTTCTTTCACAAACTGCAAAAGTGAAAGAGCTAACGTGATGAGTACATTGTTTTTAACTACTACCCAATTTGGCAGAAAAGATCTCTTTAAGAAGTATTGTCTCTCTTAGTATTTATGAACTGAAGTTTGTCAATCAGCTTGATTCTGTTTACTCTCTCATGGCCATTTTGCTAAAATACTGCTTTTGAAAATTTTTGGTTCTCATAATATTAATTACTTTGAATCTTATCTATAGAAAAAGTATTAATAAGTGCAGCACACTCTGAAAGGTTATCCAAATTAATGAGTTTTAAGAATGGTGATTGTTAGAATTTGCATTTAAAATGCATAGCAGTATAAATTTGCAGATAGATTATACTCTTTGACAAAACTATATATCATAAAGTTACCTAAAGACTTTAGTAAATATTTCAAGAGGTCATTTTCCAGCAGCATAGCTTACAGAGAGAAAACAGAAATGGAGGCAGATGAACTTGGCTGTAAATGCCAGTTGCCACACTTATGACTGGTGTAACAGACAAATACAAATACCCAAATCAAAATATTATTTGATGTACTATGTGAAATCACATAGCAATAGCATTAGCAAAACTTTTGGCATATTATTGTTGTTAGGTGCTGTCTAGTAGGTGTCCGAATCATAGTGACCCTATGTACAACAAACAAAACACTATTTTCACGCTTGTCTGCTGTTCATAGAGTTCTCAATGGCTGATTGTTTTTTGGGGAGTGGGTTGTTGGGTCCTTCTACCAAGCCTGCAGCATCTGGTGTTACCACACTGTCTCTGATGCAAGTACTAATCAGGCCTGACTCGGTTTAGCTTCCGAGATTTGAAGGGATTAGACGTCACAGTGGTACAGCTGTTGGCTTTTGGCTTTAGTAAGTGCTTTATTTTCGTTTTCTTCTGTCTGTATTTCCATTTTCCTAGTTTATATTACCAATTAACTCTAAAAGGGGTCAATTTCATAGCTATCAGTTAATAAAACTCACTGAATGTGAGATTATATATGAATGTATTAGTGGCTGACATTAAGGACACTAATTTGATTATTTACAAAGTATTAGTATCAATAGCTATTATTTATACAACATTTAGTATGAGGCAGGGATTATGTTCTATAAATTATCTCTATTCCTCATAGTGACTTGCAAGGTTGCATTTATTACCTTCACTTTACAGATGAGAATTTGGGAGGTTAAATGACTTGTTCAGTTTGACACAATTGTCAATCAAGGAAACTAGAATCAGATCAAATTGTCTATTTCTAAAACCTGCTTTTCCCTGACCACTCCTATTCTATGAGGAAAAGACATACCACAGATTTGGTGAAATTAACTTATATATAGGCAAATGTATTGATTTGAATTCTAAACCACAATCTTATCAATGGAATTTATTCACATATTCTTTCATACTTGAAAATTTCCATGTTGAATTCATTGAATTTCTCTAAACAACTTGTTCATGTCCTATGTCTGAATAAGCTCTATGACAGACCTGATCTTTGAGAAATACAGCAAAATGTTTCTTCTTTTGTGGGAAACTTTCTTAAACACTTATACTGAAATGTTGGACTACTCTTTCTCATGCAATATTTTTTATGAGCTTTACATTTTGTAATGTCTAAATTCATGAAAAATTAAAGTTTATCTACATTCTTATATTTTAATTGTTGTTTACCATAAAATTGGTATATATATACATATATATATATATATATATATTCTTGAATTATCATTTAGTTATATGTATAAGAGTTAAGGGATTCTTATAAAATGTATTAACATATTTACTGAAGACAGTTAAAATACTTTATCTTTTGTTTTCATTAACAGCTTCTAGTTTCATGACATTTGTTTTAGTTTCTACTGCTATCTTCATCCAGAAAAATAAGGAAAAGCCAATGTTGCTTTTGAAATGGAAAAATTATTTCAAATCATTGGCAAAGCTTAATGACTTCTGACTGCTGAGATATGTTAATTTAAGCCAGACCAAATGTTCCTCAGCTGCAAATATTTGGTGTTGTTCACTGGGAACTGGCAAGATTTATGAGGACCCAGTGGCAAAGACTCTGTGCTCACATGCCTCTCATTGTAATTGTTTCCCGTGTTCAATGATGAAGGACTGTTAGGGAAGAAAATGCTAACTTTTCAGAGCCTGGTTACTTAGCCTCAAATAAGATACTGTTTCACCTTTGACTTATTGTGACAGCCTTGTGCCATCCAACTTACCAAAACCCTTTAGACTTTTCTACCCTAATTCTGGTAAAATATGGTCTGTGACTCTTTAATGTATTCTGAAGTTCCAAAGCAAATAAACAAACAAACACACAAAAAAACCCAAAGTTGTTCATGAGTAAATCTTACTATAAGATGTACAAGAGCTGTTTAAACATTGTATTAGTAGCATGTAATGCAAATACATATGCAAATGTTACTTTTAATATTTTAACCTCTTCCCATAAATTATTTGTGATGTTTTAATTGTAACCAGAAGTATCTTCTATATTTATGAATCTGTATTAAATGGATTTATAAGCATAGTTGAAGGCAACTTGTACTTTCAAAAGAAAAACATGCTACTTTTAAATATATGTACATATTCATTTATATTTATTAAGTAGTTATTTACTATTTAGAAGCATTTATGAATGAGAGTGTTTTTAGTACTGTGCAAAAATTATATGTTGATAACAGAAATAATATCAGACTAATGTAATAGACAAGGTTTAAGCTTTCCATGGAAGAATTGAGCCCAGGACACATTCAGGACCTGGAGGAAGTAGCCCAAGACAAATCCATTTAAAATAAAAGATTATGATTCAAAACAAGTATTAAGTGTCTAACAAGAATTGCCAAAACATAGCTTAGTATTACTAGTACAATGCCCACAGCTGTACCACCCTGGCATCAAATATTTCCAAATCTCAGAAGCAAAACAGGGTAGGGCCTGGTAAGTACTAGGATGGGAGATTGCCTGGGAATACTGGGTACAATAGGCTTGGGGGAAGGACCCAGCAGCTCACTCCCAAAACAATCAGCTATTGAAAACCCAATGAATAGCAGAGCATTGACAGTAGTGCCCGGCATGACATAGAGTCTGGGAGTATTTTTCTGTTGTACATGGGGTCACTATGGATCAGATACCACTCAAGGGCACCTAAGAACAACAATACTAGTACAAATGATCCTGCTCCTATATGAGAGTAAATGTTTATTGTAAGTAAGTTTTGTAATAGTCAATATGCATACTTAGGAGATCATGGAAGAATAATCCTTCCTTCAAAACTATTGCACTTTTATTATCATATATTGGTTGTACAAAGTAAGGGTTTCATTATGACATTTCCACACATGCATATAATGTGCTTTTATCACATTCAGCCCCTCTGTTACCCTCTCTTATTCTTTATCCTCCTGCCCCTTACTCCCTTCCATAGCCCTAATGACTCCTGTTTTATTTTCATGCCCTTCTTCCTTCTAAAGTATTGGATCTAAAATTAAGTCATTATATAACATATATGCCTGCAGTGGTAGCCTTGTGGCATCCGATCCCATCAGATCTCGGAAGCTAAGCAGGGTCTGGCCTGGTTAGTACCTGGATGGGAGACCGCCTGGGAACGCCAGAAGCTGTAGGCTTGGGAGAAGGACCTAGCAACCCCCTCCCCCCAAAAATCAATCTGCCATTGAAAACCCCCTATGAACAGCAGAGAAGCACTGACAATAGTGTTTCCCCTGTTGTACAGAGGGTCGCTATGAGTCGGATCCGACTCGACGGCACCTAACAACAACAACAACATAACATATATGTTGTGCTTATGTACCAGGCAACAAAGTTTGCATGCACTCTCTTAGTTCAAAAGTAACTTTTGAAGATAGAAAATATTATTTTTCCCATTTTACAGATAAAGAAATAGAGGGGCAGAAAGCCTTTGTAGTCACTATTTGTGCTCTTGACCCAAATCCTACATGACCTTTTAATTTTGGGTATCTTTGGGGAAATAGGTCAAGAATTATTGATTTCCATTACTATATGATAAGAAAGTGGAACTTCTAATGATGATACAAAAGACATTGCATATTTATTCAACTGTTTTCTAGCATACTCTGAAATTTTATTTATACATCAGCAAAGCTGATAAAATATATAATGTTCAAAAAAACTTACTGTATTTGCATTTTTCTTCTGTTTAGCACATAATATCACAAGACTATATGTTGTTAGAGAGTCAATCTCTCCATTATTCCATATTGAACTCCTTAATTATCTATCACTATATAATAAAAGGAAAAGTGCTGACAGAATGCAGAAGAAAAATGTAAATTCTTTTCTTGCAGTAAATGTGACACAGATTGTATAAAGCAATATTTTTGCCCTTGAAATGTTTAGAAGTATTGACATTCTGTCCACTAAATTGTCAGCTTGTCTTTAAGGTAGAGCTTCTAAGTTCTTAGTGTTTAACAGACTGACATTGATCTCTTGGTTCTTAAAACTTGTATACCACCAGCAAGCTGGATTTGATTTTGAACCAGTCTTAAAACTGTTAGCCTTGATGACAATATCTCATAATTTCCATCTAGTATACTAAAAATTTTAAATTGAATTTCCAGCCTGTAAGTATGATTCCAAATATACTGTGAATCTTAAAGTATTACATAAACTCAATGTTAGAAAATGTCTTGGGTATTAAGAGACAAATAGCTGAATAATAAAATACTGATCCAAAAGCAAAAGTAACTGTTTCCAGCCTGACAAGAATTCGAGAAACTATTCAAATAAATATCCACAATGTTTATTATCATCATATTTTGGAGTTTTTAGGTACTTCTCATGTCTTCAATAACTTTGCTGTTATTATGGAAGTATGTGCAAGAAAAATATAGTTATACTTTCATTTGTTAATTTTTAAATTATGTGAGCAGAGGAAATAAATTATAGCATTTAAAACCAATTGTTGGCAATAATTGCACTTTCCAGATAATGTTTTCATTGTTCCATTAGTTAGTTAAGGAATCACGAGAAGAAATGGCAGTGGGAATTTTGTTTTAAAGATTTCTTTGACTTTCTCCACCCACAGCCTCTGAGCAAAGCAGTAAATAGTCCATTTTTGTTAATGAAGCTTCCCTCATACAGCTGGGATTGTTTAATATTTTACGAGTGTTACTTTGTTTTGCTCTCAACGATCTCAGGCAGTTAAGGATTTATGAATCGTGTTTTTCTCAGCCCATCTGCGGTTTCCTATCTTCCCTGGCCTTGAGAATATGTTTAAATTTATTAAAGCGAAGCAAAGGCTCATTATTTCAAAGGAGAGCCAAAGTGACACAGTGAATTGGTTATTAATGGAAAGGCACTGCCATAGGGCGATTGAAATTTAATGATATCCTACAAGAAAAAAATGAGGGTGTCACTTTCCAAAAAGTCATGCTAAATGCCAGCCTTTTTAAGGTCCTGCCGCTAATTTTATGCCGGCGCACAGTAATGTTTTCAAAAGCGTTTAGGAAACACGGACCAGTGACTGTACTGATTATCCTTTTCACCTTCTCGCCTGTTCCAAATGGGTTTGTGCAGTGAGCGATTTAATCTCTAAATATAGGGAACGTTAAAAAAAAATAACATTGCTGTTTTTCACAAGCTAAGGGCCTTTTGCAATCCTCCAGAGATGGACTTGCAAATATGCTATCTCCATATGCTCTCTGTAAGCTCTCAAACTGGCGGATCACCAAAAAAGAAAAAAAAAAAAAAAAAAAAAAAAAAAAAAAAAAAAAAAAAAAAAAAAAAAAAAAAAAAAAAAAAAAAAAAAAAAAAAAAAAAAAAAAAAAAGAGAGAGAGAGAGAGAGAAAGAAAGCAAAAGAAAAAAAAAATCCCTTGATATCTTTTATTTCTGTCATTCAAAAGATGTTTTAATGTCATAGTCTACAAACTATATTTAGTAATATTCAGATAACATTCAGTTTAAGCTACAAAATGGAACTTGGAGTAATTTTAAGTTTTCCTTATTTAACTTGGCCTCCTTACTGGATTACAGTGTTGACACACAAAAATACCACTTCATCTCACCCCATTTGATGCAAACCAGATATCTATTTATTAGCAACACTTTGTTGCTATATTGAGTCATTCCTTTTAGACTTATGAATTCAGTAATTTCCTTTATTAATTGAAATACCCATAAATTATTTTTAAAATTATTTCAAACATCTCTAAAAGAAAATGGTGACATGATAAGGTACTAATTATGTTTCAAGACATTAGATTTTATTCCATAAGGTTCCTAGGAACCTATTTCCCTTTTTCTAGTTTTTGCTTTATTCGAATTACTCTTCATGTGTGGCCATTATGATCCTCAGGTTTTCTGTCCGAGTCTCTCTTTTAACTATGTTACTGAAGTTTGTATAGAATTGCCAGGGTACATTCCAGGAATGGGCACAATTTAAATTTAGGGTTCTAGTCCAATTAGGCTTGCTATTCCGCAATTTAAGCAATACATTAATTACATGAAGTAAATACGAGCATGTTTAATGCAGGAACAATATTGCGTCCAGATTTAATGCATTTTTACTTGCTCATGTTGAATGAATATAAACTAAAATGTAAATGATGCATTTGAAATGCCCTGTAGTAGCATATAATTTTCTCATAATGCATATGATAATATTAAGTTGTCTACGGGTGGCAAACACTTAGAATAGTTGAGTTCTTTTTTGCTGTTTGTTTTTGACAAAATAAGTTATTCAGGAATTTCTGAAATTAGTTTTTAAAAATTAAATGTATGCTCAACTCAGAATTATGTTAACAAGATTTCATAACTTGTGATCATACATTGGGGAACTTTTCATTTATTCTAGGTCAGAGTGTAAATCTGAATAGATGAGAAAAATGTTCAAATCTAAGAGACAGTAATACATCTTGTAGGAGAAAAATCACTTGGAAAAGGGTGTCAAGGACCCACAATTTAAGTTTCTCTGGGTCCTTCCTCTCTTTTAACAGTAAACTTATCATCCTATAATCTTCCTAACAAAGACATAAACACTTCAGCTACATATATTTTGATTGCTTCACGACAGTTTACTGGAGGCTGAGCAATGACAGATTTCTTCATTGTCTTTTTGCCAAAATTTGTCCTTTAAGTCATTTTTGTTGACTGCCCCTTTTAGCAGCTCACCTCACAATGAGAGAGAAGACAATTAATGGGAGGGTGATTTATCACTGCCAAAAACTGTCAAGGACTTCAGTTGTAGCTGGAGAAAAAGCAATTTCACATTATGGCATTTCATTCTGAATACATTGTATTTACAGCTCACAGTTTTATTTTCAGAGCCTATTATCAGGTGAAACAGTTGCATCTGAAATGTTGTTTGTGACATAGGTGACCTGTTAGGATTTGATAAGTATTTACGCCAGAGCACAAGGGGCTCACACATCTGCTGTTGGCAGAAGCAATGGAAAAAAATAACCTGGAAATGAGGCGTTTGATTTTTCTGGTTCCTACACTCGAGCATCTGTTGCTATAATTAAGTGGCATTCAGTAATTGCAGTGCAATGGTGAAATAAACATATGCATTCTTGCCAGCTTTTAGGATTTGGTGTCCTTACAGTAGGAGAGACAAGCAAAGTGACTTCAATAAGAACAAAAGGTTTTGTAGCAAAGTTTAATAATCAACTTTTTGGTAAAACCAAACCCAAAAACAAACCAAAACACAAACAAAGAAAAACAAAGAATTTCATGTCAGAAAACAATTTCATTGGAAAATGAAATAGCATACAGTTTTAGCAAAAGGAAGTCTCTGTAATATCCAACTCTCAGAATGAACTTTTCATCTGTAGGAATGTCGAAATGGGTTAAACAGCACTCCTGAGTAAATTTTATTATGGGAGAATAACAATAATAAAAACACAGTTATAACTATTTTTAATAGTGCTTTGTTATGAAAAAATAGACTATAATAAAATTAATTTAATACACTAAAGGTTCATTTGGTGAGTTATAAGGCATAAGTATGTTTGCATTGGAACTTGACATCTAAAAGCAGTAGGATGAGCTAATTTGGGACAAATATGGTTCTCCTAAGTAGGTAGAAAGTGATTCTTGAGGTGGGAAGGATATTAGGAAGGAGAGTGGGAGAACCTGAAACATTTTGGAATAAAATCCATAGGCCGCATGCTGTCCAGGTGGTTCTGAAATCTGAATCTCAGTGTGGAGGCAGAAGTTTGGAGGAGTTCATCCACAGCCCTGGGGTGTTCTCACCCCAGCTAGCTCTGGATTGCAGAGAAAGTCTTACCTATGAAATCAATAGTAGTTCATGTTAGCAGTGCTTGAAAGTACCCTGTTTATGAATACTGTATATAATGCCTAAACTTCTTTTTGCTTTTTGTGCCATTAGCTATTCAAAACAGAGTAGAACAGTTTGGATTTGGTTGCTACACTGTGGTAGTTTGCAGTTTCCTGGAAATGTCACATGACAAATTCTATTGTGCTATAAATACTTGGAAACAATGACTTTTGAAACAAGGAGAAAATGTAAGATTCAACCTCTCTTGAATACAAAATTTGAGCAGGTTTTCTTTAAGTTTTAGGTAGAGTATGTTACTACTGGTAAAGGCAGTTACGTGGCTAATAGAGTTAGAGTTAGGAGTGTGAGGCTCTCCTCTGTTAGCTATTTGAGAGGGAACTTAAAGTTTAAGTATGCTGTCAAGGCTGGCTGACTGTGTGATTTGGCATTTTTCTCTGATGATTTGGCATCAGGTGATTGCTTTACTTTCTGGGTGAAGAGAAGACATGAGGAATCAACCATGAAGACATGAATATGATGGATTATGGCTTCATAATATCAAAAATTGTTGATTCTCTGCCTAGAGAGAGAGTATAAAAACAACAGTCTCCTTTAGTTTGAAAGGTTAGAAGATCATTATGTAATCTGCCCCCCACCCTTTCCAGCAGTAGGTGGCTTTAAAGCATATTTTAAAATAAGCTTAGAAGTTTTAATTTCCACTCAAGTTGCATTGAATTATGAGACTTAGAGGTATATTCAACCTACATGTATCTATATATTCTGTCTATATCCATGTGATACTCATTCCCATACATTTTTAATATATCAAAATCATGAATAATTATGGAAGAAACAGAAGAAAACATGATCTCTGCCTTCCATTCGCTTACAAAAGAAATGTTAATAATAGCAAACTATTACCTAGCACACACTATATGCCAAATACTATTGTAAATACTTGAGGTATGATAACCTAGATTTCATTGCAACTTTTGGGGCAGGTGTAGTGCCATTATCTCTATTTTACAGATGAAGGATAGCAAAATGGAGCCCAAGGTCATGTGTGTGATAGGTTGTAGGCAGGTCTGGGAAATATGTCCCTGCAGGTTAGTTCCAGAGTCCATAATCTTAACCAGATGGAATCCATTAAATATGACTAAATCAAACATTCCCTGCACCCACAAATCTTCGAGTTTGGAAGTGACATAACTTAAGTGTATATGTGCTTTACATGTAGGGAATATATTATTTGTATGTTTATATGTTTACAGACAATCTTTTTGGCATATGTCTGCCTGGTAACTTATCTTCTTACCTAACTACTATGATGCTATGATATTATTGGAACTTATACTATGTTAATATTGATTTTTAGTTTTCTCTCCTTATTTTCTCCTAATAAAAGAATTGCTGTACTTTCATATTCTTCTTTCTATCAGAGACAAGAATCTTCAGTTGTTCACCCAATTTCCTTTTAAGTCTATTTTGCTTTGTTGAACTATTCCCTGATATGTATTTTCAGATTTTCTATATAATTGTATCCAGTTACTTGATGTAACTTTTATGTATATAATTCAATCTATACTTTCTTCATTTAAACAAATTCTTTTTACTGTATTCAGTACTTTGTACCCACTGTTTTACTTGTGTGTTCATATTAGAATTCTGGAGATCTATTAACTAATACTTTTAAACTTATATATGATTACTTCCTTTTATTTTTCCCTACAAGCCTTTTTTACTTTACCTTCCTTAAATTATTGCTTAGGGTTTAGGTGACAAAATTCAAGTTATTCCATGCCTTCCTCCTTGGTAGTCAGAAATAATATCAATGAGCATTTTACAAAATCCTTGTGGATTGATTTGTTTATCCCTGTGAAGTTGTAATGTGGTGGCAAGAGCATAACATAATCACACTTAATCCTTACAATAATATTCTGAGGATATTATAATTTTATCTCCATTTTAATGATGGGAAAACTCAGTTTCAGAAAGGATACCAGGATTGTCTGAGATCCAAAACTTGGGAATGACATAATCAATAAGAAATCCAAGTTTGACCTCCCGTGGTACCCTTTCTCTGCAAACTACCTTGCATTACGTTGGCTTTTGACATGTCTTATTTTAATTTACTACTAAAATCCTTTCTTCATATGGAAATTTTAGGAAAGATAACATGTGATAACCATGTAACTTTTCTTTTGTAGTGTATCAACTCCCTTTTCAAAGGTGTAAGCGTGTGTGTGTGTGTGTGTGTGTGTGTGTGTGTATGTTGTGTGTGTATTCCCCATGTGTCGGTCTGTCAGCTTGTTGTGCTATGAGGGCTTTCATGTTGCTGTGATGCCTAAAGCTACGCCACCATTATTTCAGATACCAGGAAGGCCACCCATAGTGGACAGGTTTCATCTGAGTTTCCAGACAAAGACAGACTAGGGAGAAGGAACTTGCAGCCCACTCCTGAAACAAGTAGCCCTTGAAAACCCTTTGAATAGCAGAGAAGCACTTTCAAATATAGTGCTGAAAGATGAGCCCCCAAGGTTGGAAGGGATTCAAAGGATAACTGTGGAAAAGTTGCCTCCTCAAAGTGGGGTTGACCTTAGCTGGGCACCAGCCTCATATATTTTGAGTTTACTGCATCACTTGATAGCATCAATGGGCCACATTGAGTGATTGAACCTATAGTATCTAGGTTTGTGTAACAAGAGTTCATGATATTTGCACATTGACAAAACTACCTCATGGCACATTTCTCACACCACATCTCTATATTTATTTGAACAATAAAACAATCATTTGACAGTACATAAACTGAAGCCTTTATGATAAAGTGTTATATTGTGCTCAATGGTATTTATTTTATCCATTTTCAGTGTAGTTAGTATTTAAGGTAACCATTTAATTTCATCATATACTATTTTTCAATCAGGTTTTTAATACAAATGTTAAAATCTTAACTGAAATAATGTTCACCTCAGTGAAATTACTTAGACAGTAGAGCACAATGGTTGAAAGCATGAGTTCTGGATTCAGGGAAATCTTGGATTCCAACTTTGACCAAATTGCATAATGAGGATGCTAGTAAGTGGTGAAAATTTCTCAGCTATATTAATCCTCATTATTCAAATGTTTAAAAATGGGAATAATTTTGGGTAAAATGAGAATAAGTCTGCTTTAGGAAGAAATGATAAGAATGATTAAATAATGCATGGGCTTCAGTAACTTGTCATTAACATCAATCATTTGTACAAACTATAGCCACAAATTTACTAACAAATTTTGTTGTTGTTGTTGTTGTTAGGTGCCATTGAGTAGGGTCCAACTCATAGTTTAGGTTTGTCTTGGGGAGTGGACTGCCACATCCTTCTCACATTTTTGTAGTGCTGGGGATCAAACCTGAGTCCTCAGAAAATGCAGAACAGTGCTCTACTAACTGAGCTAAACTCCAGCCCCTACTAATAAGTTACATACCAAAGAGTCACGTGTAAGTTGCTTATAAGTTTAAATGTTCTTTTTATCTCAGAGAATAATGTTACAAACATAGTCCACAACCATACCACCCTGGTATCTGATCTTGTCTGATTTTAGAAGCTAAGCAGGGTCAGGCCTGGTTAGTCCTTGGATGGGAGACTGCTTGGGAACACTAGGTGCTATATATAGGTTTGGGAGAAGGACCTGGAAGACCACTCCTGAAGTAGTCAGCCATTGAAAACCCCATGAGTAGTAGAGAAGTGCTGACATAATGCCAGACATGGCACAGTGTTGGTGAGTGTTTCGTTCTGTCTCATAGGGTTGTGATGAGTCAGACTTCAGTAGATGGCACCTAACAATAAAGAGCTAATTGAAATAATATTGTCATCTGATTAGTGATATTCTATAAATTGCTATGATATAAGTAGACTTGCTGGAAAACCACAGCTAGATTAAAATTGTTAAAAACAATTATGATAAACATTGCTACTAATCCTACTGTACCATATGAAGTCAGCAAGCTTTTTCTGTAGAGTATGATACAGTGAATAGTTTAGGCTTTTGAAGTCATAGGATTCCTGCTGCAGCCTTTCAACTCTGCTGTTACATCGAGAAAACAGCCATGTAAATAAATGAATGATTATCGCTCTGTTCCAATAAAACCTTATGAATATTGAAACCTAAATTTCATATTATTTTCAAATGTCAATATTATTTTTCTTTTTATTTCATTTTTTTCAACCATTTCAAAATAAAAACACCATTTTTTTTCCTTAGGTTAAATAAGACCAGACATTGGGCTGTATTCAAGCTGTGGTCTATAACTTGCCTAAACTTAGTTGGAAATATGTTTTTGTCTTTTCTAACCTTTTTCTTTAAATATTTTATTCCAGTTACTATTGTCAGACCATTATCTCTGAGGAGTCTACAGGGCTCTAAAACTGAAAATGTGTTACTTTACAAAAAGCATAAAGTCAGATGGACTAGGTAAGAGTGTTGATAGCCTGAAACTTGAGTCAGAAAGTCCAGATTTCTATTTTGAAAGAAGATAATCTTGTATCTAGCAAGATGACTGTAAGGAACAAGTGAAATAATATTTTAAGTAATCTGACTTAGGAAGCACTAAGCACTATACAACTGTGAGACAGGAGGGCCTCCCCATATTCATTGGTAGAGCAGTCCTAACAAAATGTCATAGGCTGAATAGCTTACAGAATTTCTTTTTTTCTTTTCTTCCTTTTTTTTTCATTTTAACAGATCTGGAAGCTAGATTTCCAAAATCAAGGTGTTGATAGTTTTGCTTTTTGCTGAGGTTTGTGTCCTTGGCTTGATGATGGCTGCCTTCTCACTGTGTCCTTACATAGCCTTTGCTCTATGCACATGCAACTCCAGTGTCTTCCTCTTTTATAAGAACCTCAGTCTTATTGGATTAATGTTCTCCCCTTATGCCTTCATTTAACCTTAATTATTCCTTTAAAAGACTTCTCTCTTTTTATGTGTCTATCTCTCTCTGTGTGTGTGTGTGTGTGTGTGTGTGTGTGTGTGTGTGTGTGTGTGTGTAAAATTTTGAAGGGTAGGGCTTCAACACATGAATTTGTAGGGGGTACAGTTCAGTCCATTGCTGTTGTTAGGTGCCATCAAGACAGTATCTGACTCATAGCAACCCTCATAGGGTTTTCAATGGCTGACTGTTTCGGGATTGCCTTGGGAGTGGATTGCCAGGTCCTTCTCCCATTTTTGCGGTGCTGGGAATTGAACTATCAACTGAGCTAAATCCCAGCCCTAAGTCTAAATAGAATTATATTAAATTGAATTTGTGTTGAACTACTTTGTTTTTGAATTTTATATAGGAAAATACAGTGTTGACAATTAAAATTAATTTGTTTTATATAGAGAGAATTTTTGAACTAAGGTTAGAACAGCAAATGTATTCAACTCCAGGAATTATGAGTAGTGCTTTAGAACTTCAGGGTGTGTTCAGGAAGAAAACTTTGGCTATGATATACCATATTGTTTTCCGTAACCCCATCTATCTCTTATTGCTTTTCTCCAGTGAACATCAGATTGCTTCTTTCCTAAATGTTTGGTATGTATCATGTAGAACTTTTTGTTTGCCTTTCATTGATTAAGCCATGTGTCATATTCTATTCATGTGTTGCTTTGGGTGGAGCAAAACAGATTGCTTTGGGCATCATCAACCTTGTGGGAATTTGAATAATGTTGTTTTTATATTTTACAGAAATTTTAAAATCCTGGGTTTTCTCTACAATTATCTTCTCTTCAGATGTTTCAGAATATTTTTATTTTCTCATAAATGGAACATTTAATGGTAAATTAATCCACATGTATTTGGTTTCTAGAAAAGGTATAGTGAAAGATAGCATACTCTTGAAAAATCTAGAAGTCCTACCAAAAAAAAAAAAAAAAAAAAAACCAAACCAGATACTGACAGGTGTTTAATAGACACACATTCATAGTCAAGCCCCTGTTGACAACTGTTATTTGAAGATTCAGTTACATAGCTAATTTCTAAATTCTCTTTAGCCAAAAAGTGGCAGTTGAGTTAATTTTGCCAATAACATGTAGACTCATGTTATGGGATATAGTTTGCTAAGAACCTAGTGGAGGCCATAGAGGTAATTTTAATTGAGATTTTTACAACCATTTGATAACAATGTTTTGATCACTACAGTTAGGGCAGGATTCCAATAGAGGCCATAAAATCTGTGACTAATCCACTGAGTCACCCAGTCCCTGTCATATATTGTTTAATGACCCATGCTGCCAGGAATTATTATCTCCTTCTAGTGATAATTTTTAGAGAGAGAAACTTTGTAGACACAAAAGATGAATATAAGCTGAAAACTTATGTATGGAAAAGCAGTTAATAAAACATTCCCTCACTAAGGCATGTGAGAGTTTAAGCATTTATTTAAAATGAGTTTTGACTCCTAAACCATATATAGAGGAATAGAAATATATATGTATATGTGTACACATGATACTGATGAATATTTTAACTTTCCTTGGTTAATGTTTTCAGGGCACTTACAGATGCTAGAATAATCTCTAATGTTTTTGCTCAATCTGCTCTGGAGATGGATGAAATAAATAGTTTAAACTAATTAATGTAACACCAGCTGTTACAAGTGCTTGGCAGACGTCTGTGCGTTTTGATGGGCAGGGAGCGGCTGTTGTACTTGACTTTATTTTAGTACAATGTTGATCACAGTGTAAGCTGGAATAAATGACAAGCCAAAAGAAAGCAGAAGATGAATTCCATGTAATGCAAAATAATATCATCTTCTCTAAAAATATATGATTTTTTAAGTATGAGAGATAGAGAGCCTGTTGTGCTGGACTTCATTAAGTTATAAGGCTTTTGACAGCTGCTAGGTTAACCATACTGCTAAATTAAAGGTATATGATCTTGGACACTGTCCTTGATTTTTCCAGAAGACCTATTAGAGTTACAGGCATACAGTGGCAGTTAGATGGTTGAGACACTCTGCTAATTAAATACATTTAAGGAAAAAAATAAGAAAGAGAGATTATAGTCTTTTGGAATGGGTGGGGAAATGATTTCAATTTTACTGTTTTAGCCAGTTGCGGGGGAAGCTATTGAGATTTACTATTTAATACTTATAAGAGCTGCAACAATGGGCTTAAACATAAATAAGATCATTTGCCTGGCACAGAATCGGCAAGTGTTTCGATCTGCTGTACATAGGGTCGCTATGAGTCGGCAGCACCTAACAACAACAACAACATTTTGAAGTTTTCTACAGAGTATTGTATATACTTTGATACATATAATTCCCTCATGAAGACAGAAAAACAGGAATTCACAGCTAGCAAACTCTGAGCAGAGATGGTACATTAGAATGGAATGGGACTACTCATCTCTTTATGAAGAGGGTTTCATTTGTCATCTTACAATGGAGAAAAATGCTTCTTTCAATATGCTTATTGGTTCCATAAAGCTTTAGAAATTTAAATAGTCTGCTAACTTATATTTTAAAGTTGGAGGGCAGAATCTTTGTGCTCTGATAGAGATTCAGTGGTCCCTATCTCCATGTGTGCCAGCATTAAGATAACAGTGTCATCCTGTAGATTGTTACCCTGTGAATTTGTCTAATAAGTTATTACAATGTGTGCTGAGCAGATGGCAAGTATGCTCCTGAAAGAATTGATGGATAGGATATGATGTCATCAGTGAGATGACAAGGTTCACAAGGTACTTGACCCCCAGGAACAAGTCCTAACTGGTTAGAATTCTAAATGGTGAACTTTGGTGACACTAGCTAAATGGGAAATATGTGCAATTTGTATTTCTTTATGGTGGTGTTTACCCCTTTCACTGAACTCCACATAATGGGATTTTGTCCCTGAAGACTCAGAGATATTGTTGGAGGGTTGCACCCTGTAACCTTCTGAAGATTTCAGATACAATCCATATATCTAAACTTTAATAAAATCACAGCAAATGTTACTTATGAAGTCAAGTTCAGTGCTTTTCCTTTTTTATATGTATATATGCAGAAAGAACTTAGTTAAGATATCCCATTAATTTTAACATGTTATCACAAAATAACAAAGTGCTGACTCGTGAAAATATCCAGTGCATAAAATTAAACTTTTATATTTTCATTAAAATGTTTCTATGTATACAAGTCTAAAATAAGGTGTCAGAGACCCTGATGTTGTCTCTCTATTTTAATTATGACTTTACTTGCAATTTGGTGACAAACCTAAACAAATTAATATTTTTATTTCAATATTATCATTTAAAAATTTTAAATCACTTCAGAATCTTTTCCATATCACCTATGAGTTGTGATCTCAGAATTTACATTGGGCTGGCAAATGTATTCTAGAAAAATATCATAGCAAATATAATTACAGACAGGGGAGTCAAAGGAAATGTAGACAAGGCATGATAACAGGGTATATGCATTGTGTAAAATCAAATGAAAAAAAGCCCTGGCTATTTATAATTGTTTTGTGGAAAGAGGGCTGACTGATTAAAAGACATGTCCAAGAAGAAAATGTTGTAGATATGTTAAGGAATGCATGGAGCGCCAAAAACATGAACTCTCTCTTCTGAACATATTTCACATCAGATTTTTATACATAAGCTGGTAGGAATTCTAAGGTCTGACAAAAAGTAAATTACCATAAGCGGGGTGGGCTGCCTTGTATTTTTATATTCATTTTCAGTGCCTGAGATAAGGTAATTAACAGGCAAGACTTTTTAAAAATGAGATAAGTTTCTTTTTATTGAATGTGACAAAATATACACATACCACTGTCTCTAGTAGAAAGGATATATGTATTTTGTGGCAAATTGTAGAAAAGTAGTTAAGTACTTGGCATAGTAATTTGGTTATGAAATATATAATCATAACCATATATACTAATACCATTAGCTGTTAAAGAGAATGCTTAATTTCTATAGCTCAAATGTTAATGAAGTTATAAAATAGAAGTTTTATCAACTAAATGAACTTGATGCAAGGAAATGTACTCCTTGAAATTCATTCAGTTGATAGTTACAAGAACTTGTAGGGCAGTAAAAGATGTAGAAATGCAGCATTTTAATTCATTCCATATTTTTATATATATATTCTAACTGTAAAGTGTTGAGGATTTCTTAATTACATTGACAAAAAATTGTAGTCTGCCATTGCAAATGTTATAACAATAAATTCATTTTAGAGCAATTACTTAGTAATATAGATTATAATTTAGATTCAGTCTTATCTCTTTGGATATATCAAAGTCTATATGTTTAAGCCAGTTATAAACTCTATAAGCTTATACTGTCATGTGTTAATATTGCCAAATGATTAGCATAATTAAACAGTATTCTGTCAATGCATATCAAGTGATCAAAAGAGATTATGAAATTATTGGATAAATTATTCAAGTGGAATTGCAATTTTTAATATAAATGAAATAACAGAACCCATATCTCATGCTACCTTGACACTCAGTATTGATTATATGGCTAAACCATTTTCAGGGGCTGCCTTTACTTAATCTGATCTCTTTTTCTGTCTGAGGCAGATAAAATATTAATACAAGGTAAATGAATGCTCACTGAACTTGCCATATGGCCCCTGTGGAGGACAGAGGGGCCTGGGCAGCCTATGGACTTGCCATATGGCCCTAGAGGGAAAAGGTAAGTATTACACAGAGGACAAATCTACCAGATGGACTGGGTGGAGCACTTGAGACTCTGAATACTTTCTTATACTGTGACATTTTCGAGAAAGAATAAAAAACACATAAATAATATATTATACAAAAACCCTTGAAAATGGATCAATTGTTTATATTTAATATGATGCTTTCAAGCAATGTCCAGAGCATATAAATAATCATGGTTTACTTTGAAATGGCAAAAAGGATCATCAATCATTTACCCCTGACATTTTTACATTGCATTTAACATCTGTTCCATAATAGCATGGTACAGTAATATACTTAACATCATATTACACACTGAACCTAAACAAATACATATAACACTAAATTAAAGTTCCTGAAGTTTGCTTTGCTTCTACTATTTTTGCAAATACTGTATTATCTACCTCTTCCATCACTTGAATTTATTGTTATTATATAGTGCAGATGAAATTAAGCAAATGGCAAAAGCAATTTTCTTGGTACAATCAAACCTCATTAATTTGGTTTCTGCTAATATGGAATTTATGATAATTCAGCTTGGGCTTGATAAAGTTTACCTTTGTACTAGATATAAAGAGAAGATTTGCTAAGCCAATTATTAGTATAAACAAGATTACAATGAGCATGTTTAACCCACTTAAGAGTGCATACTTTTCAAGGATTTTAGCACATTAATTGAATGCAAATACATACTGCTAATAACAAATGAGTCTAATTTAGTCTTTGAATCAGGACTTTTAGTACCTGTATTTGATAGCAGATGGTTCTAATTACTGTATATACTTCTAAATTCTGTGCAGATTTCTTTGCAATGTCTTTTACTTACACATTTGTTGAAACTAAGCCTAGCCATTTCCTCCAAATGCTATTTCAATTTACTCTCCAGACGATCTATATATCTGTTTTTCAAAAATATATAATTTTTAAAATATCTATAATCTTTAAAAAAGATTACCTTTATAGCTCATCATGATTCTTGTGTGAGTTTCTAAAAATGTTTTTATATGCATAATTGAATAAGCAAAAAAATTGCTTATGCAATTTTTAAAATATGCATAATTGAATAAAAAAAGACCTATAAGAATCCACTTGAAACACAATTTGGCAATTGTGGATATATTTGAAATTATATTTCAAGTTATCTGTGCAGTTCTTTAACATCAATTTACATATGCAAACATTAACATTTATTCCTTCAGGACTTAGGTTTGTTCAAAATCTGACGGCATTTAATTAGTTTATTCACACTTTAGAATCCAAGAAAAGTATGTTACAGACTAAAATTATCCAGTCTTTGTACTTTATTGGTCTATTACACTAAATATTTATATTTCCTGCCAAATTCAGAGGTATTTACTCAGATCTCATATTGGCACTCGACATTGACATTGCTCTCTCTGCATTTTTCTTTTACATTAGTTTTCTTCTTGTCTCTGTACAGAGAGATTAGAGCTTCTCCCTCTATTTCATTAACTTTTCTTCTTCAGAATAGTGCTTATTAATCTATGTATTAAAACAAAGGGAAAATATTGTCAATTACTACAAATTTTCAGTATCTTGTTAGGTCTAAGGAACATGATGCAGAATAGACAAGACAGTATTTAAGATACTGAAAGAGATATATAGCAAGAAAGCAGTTTCTGGCAGGTGATAAGTCACACATGAAGTCCCAGAAGGATAAGGTAAAAATGAATTTTAAAAGTTGCTTTGTCAATCCATTTGAGGATTTCCCGTGGAGGATTGAGTCCTGTGTTAGATTCCCCAAAACAGAAATGCTGAGATTAGAAACATAATATAGGAAACAAAGGAAATCAAAAGTATTGAGTATGGAACCTAGGTACAATTCCTGGCATGGAATGGTCTTCAGCTAAAATTTTAGGAACAAATCCTCAAGGGAAACAAGGAAGAAGTTCAATTATGAGAAGCAAGACCCAAGGCCAGAGGAGACCAATAAAGACAAATCTTTGCTGAGTTGATGTTTGTTTGTTAAATCTCTAAAATCAGCAGAAGGAATAATATCGGGGTTACAACAAAAAAAGAGATTTCTTTCAGTGATTGCTAGAAGGCTAAGTGGCATGTGTATGAAGGCAAGGGAGAGAAAGTAGTCATAATTTTAGATATGTATCTATAATGGGGTAGAAAGATTTTATTCCTTTTTCTTTGCTCCTTCCTTGATTCTTTCCTTTTCTCCCTATCTCCCTTTGTTACCTCTTTTCTTCCATTTCTATCTGTTTCTGTCTTTCTCTCTCTTAGTTTTTCATTTGTTTTTTTGTTTTTGTTTCTCTTTTTTTTAGAAAGCAAGATTTTTTGGGCTCAAATTTGTTAGTTAGTAAAACAAATCTTTATCAGAGAAGGACCACCATCAAGCACTTCTTTTCTTCTACCCTGTACCCTGTTCTACCCTTTAATGCCTTGAGAGAGAAAAGATTAGTTGAAAAGTAGTAAATTAATTAAGAAGAAACTGCTACTGAAGTTTGAGAAGGAGAAAAAAGAATAATACTCTAGAAGCAAAGCATAGGTTTCAAGAATGATGGAATGATCAACCTGTCAATGCCACTGATAAGTCAAGGATGGAGTTATCTGATAGCTGACCATCAGACATAGGAATGTAGATGTCACAGCTACTTTTGATAGAAGCAGTTATAGTGGATGGGGTGAATAAAGTTGACAATGGTGGCTCAAGATTAAGTTATGGGAGGGAAAGGGGAAGTGGAAATCTAAGATAGTAACTGGAAGGAAAGATCCTATCAGGGAAAATTCTCTTTTTTGGATTAGATAAGATATATTACAGCATGATTATATGAAATTATGTGCTCAGAAAAGATAATAAAATGTAAAAAGAGTGCACAATTGAAAGCAGTGATATCCTAGTTACTTAGTAAATTTGAGACAGAGTAGAGAATGGCTTAGCTAATATCATGTTTTTGGAAAAGTTAGGTCTAGAGTCCATACTGAAAGTTTAGAGAATTATGTAATTCTACTTGTTGTTTGTTCTTAAGAGCCCTTGTCAAGTAGGGTCCAACTCATAGCAATCCTGTGTACAGCCGAACGAAACACTCTCTGACACTGTGCCATGCCCAACACTACGTCAGGTCTTCCTTGCTATTCATAGGGTTTTCAATAGCTGATTGCTTTGAGGATTGTTTTGGGAGTGGGTTGACAGGTCCTTCTTCCATTTTTGTGGTGCTGGTGATTGAATTCAGGGCTTCAGAGAGTGCAGAGCAGCACTCTACTAACTGAGCTAAACTCCACCCCTGTAATCCAACTGTTCCTCCCATAATTCAACCCTCCATGATTAGGTCTCTCTCTGTTCTTTCCATGTTCACCTCCTCTTTGTCTGTTTTATGACACTCCAAACCCTGGTAACTGCTGATTTGGATACATTATCTGGACTCTTGCCATCCAATGTGTATACTCCCTTCACCTGTTACCTAATTCCCTCTACTAGTTGTTTATATTGTTTGGAGTTGGTCTTACTGTCCTGTTACCCCAATTAATAGACTCTTTCATGACAGACTGCTTGCAAGTTTCACTGTACCTAGCACATTACATTCCTGCCCCTACTAATTGGAGAGATTAGTAGAGAAGGGGTATATACATATCAGAATCAATATGTCTTTGAAAATTATGCTGTAAAGTTGAGAATGAAGGTTATACTATATAGAGATCAGAGAACAACAGTTTGTAATTTACTAGAGAGTGTAATTTACTAGAGAGGTAGCAGGAGACCAATCAAGAGCAAGTCACCTTAATTAGGTTACTAACCTTCACTTTAACACTTTGGTGGCAGCTGAGAAGGAACACAGCAATGGTGGGAAAATTTTGATGGGATGATTTGTAAAATGGGTTATAGGAAAGAAGAAAACTAAACAAATTAAGGCTGTTTCTGGAATAATTTCAAAAGCAGAAATGTCTCTGAGAGATATAGAGAGAAGAATAGTTGAAGATTTGGAAAACTACAGTTTTTGTTTTATTTTAAATAAATTTAGGTTAAGAAGAGGAGGAGGAACTCAAACTTCAGTCAAGTCATAAATTTACCCCATATTTTGTTATCACATTCTCTCTAAGTGTATCTTCTCTGCATATGAAATGCTACAAAGAACTCCAATAAGCCATTCTTGTTTTCATTATGTTTCTAAGAGAAAATAAAAATAATGAAAGTAGTCACAGAAGAGGGAATTAAAGTTCAAATAAGGAGATGTGAAGAAAACACTTGGCTATTCTAAATGTATTCAGGCCACATGAGTTAAACTCTAGGGTATTTGGGGTAAATTTATAGCTGAATTTGTTGGCCCGCTGACAACAGAGATAATCAATGAATAAACATGCTAATGCAGTTATGATTTAAAAAAAGGGATGGGGCACATTTAACACACAGTTTAAGAACCTCTTCAGTAATGATCATGAGCAAGATTCTAAAATCATTCCTAAAATAACTTCTTAGAAAACAGGATGTTAATCACTAGGATTGGTATGGAGTCATCAGGAAAACCCTTTAATCTAGCCTCATTTACTATGTCTTTCAGGGAAAAGTGAGAATAATATGATGAAAGATTCCAATAAATGCCCATAAACAAGTTTTTTATGTCTGTTAATAAATAGATGATAGAGAATTAGAATATATATTAACAATTGAAGGACTAAATCTAATGTGGAGAGAGAGTTTAGAAATAATATAAGATTTGTACTAGTCATATTTGTGTCTCTATGACAAAGTACCTTAGACAAGCAATTTAGAAGGAGGAAAGTTTTATTTTGGCTCATGGTTTCAAAGATTTAAGTCCATGGTTGCTTAGCCTCATCACTTTGGGGCTGTGGTGAGGCAGGACATTGTGGTGGAGAGTGTGTGGTTAGAGCAAAGCTATTTACCTCATGAAAGCTGGTTAAGAAACAGAAAGAGGATGGGGCTAAGGTCTCCTTATCTCCTCTAAGGGTATGTACCTTCTTCCACAGGGCCTCACCTGTTAAGGATTCTGCCACCTTCTTGTTCCTTCACAGCTGACAAACAAAGCAACACATGCCTCTGGGGAACATTTAAGATTCAAATCATTATAAAGTTTGAGATTGTAGGTCATTTTTCCCTCAAAGTTATTGCTTCTTGCTGTATATTAAGGTGTTAGCCATGCCCATTGGCTGTATCCTGACAATTCTTCATTCTGAACTTAGATTTTTTTTCTCTTCCAAGTACAAGAATGTCCCTACTTGATTTAACATTCCTCTCATCTTTGTTAGTGTTTAGTATACTGTATTGCATTTGCTATTTATCCATAAATATTTCTAGAATGACCAATTTCTAATTTGTTTAATTTACTATCTAAGCCAATTGGCAAAATAAAATGTTTCATATTTCAAGATTAATTTGATTTCATGAAAGGTTACTGTTTTGTGGCCAAGCGCAGTGGCCAATGACTATAATCCCAGCAACTGGAGAGGTAGAGGCAGGAAGATTGCAGGTTTGAGGCCAGAGGCAGCCTGTGTAAATTTGTGACACCCTGTCTTAAGATAAAAAATAAGAAAGGGGTTGGAGGTGCAGCTCAGTGGTAGTGTGTATGCAAAATGTGTGTGCAAGGTCCTGGCATCAGCTTTCCAGTATCACATGAAATAAAAATTTTAAAAAGTCACTGATCAAATTTATAATTAACTTAACAAATGTGAAAATAATTCTATTGTGAAGGAAATAACAACTTCCTTCAGTGTGTCATGCCATTTTTGAAGTTGTTGTTATGTTAGGCAATATGAGCATTTCATGTTTATCAAAAGAGTATACTAATAAAACTTGTATATTTGGTTTTCTTGCTCAAATTAGAGCATTTTCTAAGTAAGGTTGATTATTTTAATTGCTCTCAAATTTCCTATCAGTATTAAGTCATTATGAAACCATTTTCCAATGTTTTTGCTACTTATTATTTGTTAAACTATTATTGTTAAAATATATAGGCTACAATAGAAAGTACCAGACAACAGAAAATAAGAATAAAGCATTTAGACTCGGTTTTTGCATTCTTGTGATATCTTATTATACGAAGAGAAAGAATGAAATATAATTTATTATCTGATATGATAAATTTATTTGCCTAAAGCTTCTACTGATAGCAAATTAATAATTGAAACAGAACAGTTATTGAATTGACTAAGTGCAATAGATTTCTCATTTCTACATTAATTTTGACATATTTTGAGCCAACACATGTTTTTCTTGAACATAACATTAAAAAGCTACTAGCTACAGTTTTATACAGCTGACATTACCTTTTCTTTTTTGTGCCAAAAGGAATGAATGGTTATAAATTGAAAGTTAGTTTTTTAAACCTTACATAGAGACCCAAAAATTTGCTTTATGTTTTTATGCTCTGAGAGTTGCAAAATAGCAGCTGTGCTGTTTAAGAATCCCCTTCTCGCCAAGAGAAGATCGCTGACAATGACATAAACATACACTCTTAACTTTTTATATTTCCCTAAATCCTAAAAATTAGTGCTCTCCTTTGCATTTTTATATGACTGTGTTATAAAGCAGTTAGTTTTAAAGGAAAAAGTCATAAAATCTCAATAGGTAAAAGGAATATAAGGGTCACTTAATTTAACCTCCTATCAATTTCTGGGGAATACTTTCTACAATATTCCTGACAAGATACTTGTCAACCTTTGCCTGGACACTGTGTCATAGAAAACCTACCATTGCCCAAAGCAGCAGTACTTTTAGGTAAATGAACTAAACTGTACTATTATGCATATACTTAGTAGTCTCTTTTCTGCACACAGAGGCCATAAATATATTTAATTGATTAGAAAACATTTGAATTTTGAAATTTAGGGTTTTGAATATGAGAAGTAATCTTTATGTCCTGGATTCATATTTTTAAAAAAGAGACTGAAGCATTATTTATATATCTCATCCATTCAGATTCAACAAATTTCAAATGTTAATAAGCTCAGCAGAAAATGATCTATATTACTACAAGAACTAAGGTCTTAATAAATTAACTAGATTTGGAAATAAATTATATGAGATATTCAACCAATCAATAATAAAAATATATTACATTCCAGGTAGTGCAGTGACAGAGGTGAACAAGATAGAGATCCTTCTCTTATATTTTTCATGTTAAATCACTAGCAGAAACAAACATGTAAATTAATTTATTTGATGACAATTCCCAATGGATTTGATCATTGGTAATTATATTGATATGATATACTTGTAATTTGTTGTTATGGATGGGAAGGGAGAAATGAATTGCTTCAAGCCAGTGAGGCTGGAGCATAGAGTTATTACATTTCACCCTGGAGAATTTTCTCATTCACATATCATGCTCCTTCCTTAAGAGATTGTTGCAGGTGGAGGTAGGAATGAAAGGATTCATTGAAACCACCTGTAGCTTGAATATAGTCATTATGTGTAGTGAATTGTTTGACATAAATTAATAATTTTAGACCAACAAGATGATGTCTAGTTTAGGGCAATATTCCAGCAACCTGTTGCATGTGATGATACCAGAGAAGAACAGGAACCAAGTATTGTGGGGCTTTTCTATGAGAGGATGGATCACACTAATGCGTTCAGGGGATTAGTAGGATCTGATACTGAGAGCAGGTGATTTGAAAACCTAAATACAGTCCCCATGTTGGAAAATGAGGCAAATTTATTGCTAGGACACAGGATAAGTAAATTTAGGAGAGGATAAATTAGAACTAGTGCAGAAGACAATTTGTGGCAGTATCCAGCATTTCATTGAAACTGAAAAATGGGCAAAGCAAGGGACCTACCTCTTTTGAAGTGAATTTGTTGAACATTAACTGTTTTATTTTAAAATCCTTAAGTAGCTCTTGCATTTTTACCCTGTACAATGCAGGAATCAGTTTAAAAGTGATAGTTTTATGGCTATCACTCACAAGGGAAGTAAAGACCTTCTTAGTACAATTGGCATTTGGTAAAATTGGAGGGTAGAGAAATTTCCAGGAAGAAACCATGCATAGTTTACTTAATTGTTATAGAGTTAATAAGTGTCTATGCTACTCATGGGACTGTGGTTTAGCTCACTTGGTAGAGTGCTGCTCTACACTCTCTGAGCACCTGGGTTTGATCCTCAGCACTCAAAAATGGGAGAATGACATGGCAAGACCACACCTAGCAACAATAACATGCTACTCCTGGTTTGAGTTATCCAGTCCCACATGGAGAGAGGCTGAATTTTCATTTCAAGGACAAATACCTTTGACTGAACAATGAATGATCATGTGGCCAATGGATGTAGTCTGTCTCAGGGAGTCTTGGCTGTTTAGGTTGCCCATTGGCTGGGTTTTAAGGAGTATTTCAAGCCTTACATGAAAAGGAGTGTGGGACATCGTCCTGCCGCTGGACTCGCTCTGGCTGTGAGCAGGAACCAGCAGTCAAAGACCCATCTTCTGGTGAGGGGGAGCTGGGCACCCAGGAGCCGCACTGCTCAGAAAGGAGGCTTATGCCCACAGCTGCGCTGAGAAGCCTTGAAAGGCAGACTCAGAGGCTTCTGCCCAGGGCGGCTCCTTGCTTCTTTTCTTACCAGTGAAGACTCCGAGTTCTCTGCTCCAACAGCTCTTTATTTCTCCCTTGTCTGTCCTGGTCGATGAAATGGACCCAGACTGCTCCGTGTATCACCCTTATATACCTTTCTGGGGCTTGCCAGGGGACCAGTCAGAGGCAGTCACCTCATACGGGTTTCAGCCAATCAGAGGGGATATTCAAATTTGGTTTTGTAGAAGTAGCCAATCAGGGGTGGTTCCAGAGTGGCCCAATCAGGAGCCGTTCTGGGGTTTGGAAACAGCCAATTGGTGTCGAGGGGGTGTCGGCAAGGGAATAGATGCCAGAGCCATCTTGGGGAGCTCAATGACCCTGAGTTCCAGGATGTAGGGCAAAGGTGACTGCCTGGGGAATAAGCCTCAGTCCTCCAAGGGAGCCTAGATAGGCCCCAGGGCGAACTGCCTCTCTAGTAGTGCCCTACAAAGGAGGGGTAAAATAGAAAATCTCTACATTTTATTTTCACTGAGATAAATTTTTGAGCATATTTTTATACATATGTGAATACACATATCCAATATATTTTTAAAATGCTTATAAATAACATGTATTTTATTCCTTGGGTGTTTAAAGAACATAGTCTCCAAAATAAGGCTATTTGAGTCTGAATCCAAGCTGTTGTCTTTATTAGCTGAGTTATCTTCACTAGTTAATTACTTATTTTTCCCTCTATCTACTCATGTGCAAAATGAGGATAACACTAGGAACAATCTACCATAATTGTGGTAAGGATCAAATGATTCAATGCATATAAAATGCTTAGAACATTCCTTTGCACGCAGAGGAAGTGCTCCGTCTGTGCCAGGTCTTTTGACAATGATGATGATCACCATCATATCAATGCCCCTGACTCTTTGAAACAACAATGAGTTAATAGAATCTTTACTGAATAGCATTACTTTTCTTTTAACATTTTGTTTGGCCTGCGACCGTACCACTGTGGAGTCTGATCTCCTCAGATCTCAGAAGCTAAGCAGGGTCAGGCCTGGTTAGTACTTGGATGGGAGACCACCTGGGAACACCAGATGCTGTAGGCTTGGGAGAAGGACCTGGCAACTCGCTCCCAAAAAACAACCAGCAATTGAAAACCCTGTGAATAGCAGAGATGCACTGACAATAGTGTTTTGCCTGTTGTACGTAAGGTCACTATGAGTCAGACACTGACTGAACGGCACCTAAGAACAATACTTTGTTATATAAAATTTGAATTATACATAAAACTAAAATAGATAGAATAGGCTAGTGAATTTCCATATTTCTCCCCACAATTCAGCTTTAAGAATGATTATTTTTTAAATTAGTGTATATTCATTATACAAAATAATGGGTTTCACTATGTCATTCTTATACATGCACATCATGTATTCTGATTTTATTCATCCCACTATTATGCTCTCCAGAAAACTCCACCTCATCCCTCACTGGTCCCTTTCCTCTTCACAACTAGCCCCCTCTCTATTTTCATGTCTTTTTTTTTCTTTTAAGTCTAAATTCCGCATACAACACATAGTATTTTACTTTCTGAAATTGGCTTATTTTGGTTAATATGATTATCTCTAGTTCCTCCCATTTACTTGTAAATGATATAATTTTGTTCCTTTTTATGGCTAAATAATATTTCAGTGTATATATATCCCACATTATCTTTATCCATTCAGCTGTTGATGGGCATATAGGCTCATTCCATAAGTTGGGTTATTATGAATTCTGTTCTAATAGATATTGATTTGCAGGTTTCTCTGTTGAATGCAGATTTAGATTTCTTCAGTTATATAACCAGGATTTGTATAGATGGATTTGTATAGATGTTTGTTTGTTTCTTTGATTTCTTGATAATAGCCATTCTGACTAGAGTGAGAAGGAATCTCAATATAGTTACAAATAGGATTACATGAAACCAGAATGCTTCTGCACAGCAAGGAAACAAGAGAGTAAAGAGATAGTCCAGAGAATGGAAGAAAATCTTTGTCAACTATTCATCTGACATATAATTAATACCAAAAATATATAGAGAACTCAAAAAGTAAACAAAATATAGAACCAAATATTGGCCAAATGAATTGAACCAACAGATCTCAAAAGAACAAATGGCAAATAAATATATGAAAAAATATTCAATATGCTTAGCCATCAAGGAAATGAAAATTGAGGCCAATCTTATTTTATAATTCTTCCACCAAATTTCTCCTCTTCTCATAGAGAATTTGGAAGCAAATCCCAAGAGCTAAATATTTTATCTATACATATTTATGATACCTTGTATATTTTCTGTGTGTATTCTTTAAAGATAGGAAAATATTTCCTTAAATTAGAAACACATTCTCAGAATCAGCCCTAAAATGTCATAGAATTATTGAGTATTCTGTCAGCTTTCACATTTTACCATATTTGTTTTATATATAAATGTATGCTTGTGAAGGGGCTAGGGTTCAGCTCAGTTGGTAGAGTGCTGCTTGGCACTCTCTGAGGAGCTGGGTTCAATCTTCAGCACTGCAAAAATGGGAGAAAGGCCTGCCAATTCACCCCCAAAACAATGTACTATTGAAAATCCTATGAATAGCAGAGAAGCACTGACACAGTCCTGGGCAGGGCTCAGTGTTACGGAGTGTTTTATTCTGTTGTACATAGGGTTGCTCTGAGTTGGACCCAATTCTATGGCACCTACCAACAGGAACAACAACAACAATGCCTGTGAATGTGAAAATCCTTGGAGTCATTCAGTATGTTTTTCTCTTGTATTTCCTCTAAATTGACACCACAACTTTTAATCAAAAAAGAAATAGAATGTACAAACTTTGGTTCAAGAAATTTTGAATCAATCATTTGCTGGGCTTGTTTCACCTGAAAAATAAAGAATTTAGGCCAGATGATTTCCAAAGGCATCTCATACTTTTTATAACTCCACAATAACAGAAAACACTAGTCTAAAACCCATGAGAAAATCATTGTTTAAATAAGCCACTATCCCAGAACTAGTTTATATTTCAGAAGAATAATAACTTGGGTAGTGTCTGTGTTATTAACTTAGAAATAGGATTCATTTTCTGTTTGAAGACTCATAAGTAGGTTGGAACTGAGAAGAGGTGACATGTAGAGAACAGGATATCAAACTATGGTACCCTGTAATAGTATCCAGTGTTTTTCTTCATTTTTGTTTTACTTTTAAAGTAATATTAATTTTGAAAAGGCCTTGGATTTGTGTGACAATTGCCCTACCTCGAAAATTCTCAAAGCACATTTCAGAAACTCATTTTTGGCAGATGTAAATTTAAGTAAATTGACCAAGGTCACAGCACAATAAGGGCAGAGTTATCAAGGGAATGCAGTTTCCTGCTTTTTCCACCATCTATGAAATTAGAGTAACCCCACCCCTTAAAATGAAAGGGTTTACTTTTTATTTTTCTTTCTGAAATTATATACTATGATTTGGATTACTTTTTTCTTACTATTAACTTAGGCTTTCACGAGTGATCTTTTAAGACTGTGAAATGTTTACGTGTGCATTATTCAACTACTATTACTGCACATATTACAACCTATACAATTTGTTTTAAAAGGAAAGTGCATTTTTTGTTTGAGCTGAACTATCAGATTTTCTTTTTATGCGGCATGACATGATGAAGAAGCTATCTGTAGGAACAAAGCTAGTTTACTTTCTATAAGCAAGCACAGACTGTAAAGTAGATTATTAAAGTACATAGAAATAGAAAATTAGATCAGAAATGATGTTTTACTGTGAGGCCTTCTTTGGGCCTTATAAAATGAGAAAGAACTAACCTTGTTCTATTTCTGAGTCCTGAAAAACTCCTCATAGCAGGCATATCACCTTTAATTAGGTTTCTGCTTTTGGGAAGCATTTTACCAGCCCCCTTTCATTTATTTTTAATGATGTTATCACTAACAGGCAAACAGTCCCTTAATAAAACAAAAACAGTTTCTATATAAAGCCTGGTGTACATGTCCTGAGTCAGTCATCTAAAAACAAATGTTATGATTGTTTCCCTTGTGCTCTTAGAACCCTTAATGACCCTACTGTGCAGATATGCAAAACATCAACCTAGGATCTACGAATCATGTCTGTAAGGCTGCTCTCAGTAAATGCTTTCCCATATTCACTGGAAGTATCAGCAGTGAAATTAAACCTACAGGGTCATGCAAAAGACAGAAAGGTCAATTAAATGGATCTTTTCAGCATAAGCCACACCAGCTTTTCCATAACCACTATGACATATTACTCTAAGAAACAAGCAGAAGTGAAAGCAACCCAAAATGTTTGCAAGTTAAATCAATATGTGAATGTGGCAGGTGGGGGGGTGAGTGTTTAATGCTTGACGCCATTCCACTTTTACCAAGAAATTCCAAGTTGTGGAGGGAATAAAAATTGTATGCAAACTCCTGAGTGCTTAAATTTTAGCTTCTTAGGTGAATTTACTATCCAGGCCATGTCTAGAAATAGTATACAGCTTCATCTTAGAGTTTTCTCCATATACAGATCTCTGAAATACAAATGTAGAGTAGCTAGAAATTCAAGACCGTGTTTTGAAAATAATGGTAGAAAGTATGCTTTCGCCTTTAAAATAGTTTCTGCAGGGCATCAGGGTCCTGATTACCTTGCACTGCTGCCCGTCATGGTTTCCTCATACAACCCCTTGGCCTTCTGTTTTAATCTCACCCAAAGTCAATGCCCATTACTTACCATGATATTTTATTTTCTACTGTCCTTTCACAGCCTACGTCACCTAAATATAATCTCTTCTTTTTCTAAATGAGCACTGAATGGCATTTGAATCATTCTTTTGGCCCATCACCTTGCTGAGATTACTACTGCATACATTTAAAAATCTTCTTCTTAGAGTTTCCTCTAACCCAAGATAATGTCTGTGAAATTTCTCTTTAATCAATAGGATGGATTTCCAGTAGAATGTATTTTTAGTTTAGTTTTTTTTTTTATCATGGGTGCAATGCAATTTCAAGAAAGGAGTTGTCTTCTAATTTCTGCATTCTGCATTCTTCCACATTTTGCTCCACTTTGCTTCACATATTTCTTTCAACAGAAATTAATGTGCTTACTCTCTATGGGATAGCTGAAATGATGTTAGTTCTCTCCCAAAGGAACAGTCTCTTAACTTTCATAAATATCTTAAAGGTAAACTATCCAAACATTAAGAACCACCTGCATAGGTGATAGCTCCATACAATAAGTATACAATAAATACTTTATGGATTAAATTAGGCAAAATTATAAGGTTCAGTGTATTTTCTGGAAAACCTCTGACATCCTACCAAAATATACTTACAACATTCTTCTTCCCTTATTAAATCTTTATTTATTCACATAAACTCAAAGTCTAGAGTTCTAATTCTGCTTGAAGATTATCCTCAAAATCTCTTCAATGTTTTTATGTTCCTCACAGTCTATTTCTATGAAAACTATACTGTTGTCTTCTTGTATAAATCAATACAAATTTCCTCTAGGCCTTGCTCCCTCACAAGAAATAAATGAACCAGTTCATACTCTTTTGCCTTTTTTCAGTATATTACTATCACAGTTAATTTTAGCTGTTCAGCAAACTAATTTAGAGTCAGTTTATATAAAGCAACAGATATATAGAGAAATAATTCTATTATGAACATAATACATCTCCATCCCAAGCCCTATCCTACACAAATAATATAGGAAACCACAAGTTAATAATACAAGAACAAAAATTCCTCCATAACACATTAAAGCCAGATTTCCAAAATGAGACTTAGAATAGATGTGGTTATTTTTTAATTATACGTTTGTTCATACTTTATATTAATATCATATATTTTATGAAATAATTTCACACACATAATTGAATTGGATTTAAACTGTAGTCTTTTGAGTTTGTAGTAATGATTTTAATAAATAAGCTAAATATATCTCATATGGCATAAGAAATGGCTTTGTTGCTCTGACATTTGCTATAACTTGGTAGAGACAGGACCAGAACTCACACTTTCTGGATCAAGCATGGTTTGCTCTCCTTTTTACCATAGACTTATCACATATCAGATTATGGTGTCAGTTTTATAAAAATGTCCATAATAATTTTCAATTGCAAATTTAAAAATGCTCTTAAAATTAAATAAATGAAATGTCTTATTCTGTAGGACTCCTACACATTTCATACACATTTGCAGAAACATGAAAGTTATATCTACCAATTTTAATGTGATATTTCAGAATTCCTTATTTTCTGAGAAGATGAAAATAGAAAAGTAATTATGTGAACATATTCTGATCTAAGTTTGTATTCTGGGGTCATAATATTCAACTTTATTACTGTTTCTTTTGCAAATTAAATCCAGAGTTCCTAGAATAGAATAAACCAGTATTGAAGTTCTGATTAAACTCTGGGTGTTATACCTGGATATAATTTCCAAATGTAATTTTCTGAGCATCAATACTTAATACTTAGATTATTCATGCTTCAACTCTACTTGAATAATTTGTATACACTTAGGATGAAAATTTATTAAAACAAGAAAGAAAAAATAATATTTAAAAATAATTATTCACTTCTGAAAGCAAAGTACCAGGTTGGCTAGGATTTTTGCCAATATTTAAAGAAAATTTGCCAGTATAGAAACATAGTTTTCATGCAAACTCTCTGATCTGTTGTGACCATTAGGGAGACTTACATTCAATAATTCTACTAACCACTTTACATTGAGATGATTAAGTCTGAATCACCTTGAAATGTATGGTTTTCTAAAAGTGATATCTTTTTCTTTGGAATTTACAATTTAATAAAAGTCATTAGAGAACAGCATGCATGCGTGCACACACATGCGCACACACACACACACACACACACACACACACACACACACACACGAAAGAACATATAACTAAAACCCAAAGGGATTAGTTATGAAAATAACAACTGAGTTGGATTTTATTAACAGGAAAGAAAACATTTTAAAAGTAGAGGCTTATTATTTTTTTTAAACAACATTGTTCCTTAGGATATCCTGCTAACTTGTATTGTTATGTGTGATAAGATTGGAGGAGAAAAGATGTCTTTCAGAGGCATCAATCTTATTGATGGTCATTTATAAAAAATTGGCTTAAAATACAAGTAGAATCATGTGATGAGGTGATAAGGAGAATGAAATATTATGTTTCCCACCTTTATTCATTTTAGAATTTAAGAAAAATGTTTTCCCCTTCCATTTCTACTTTCCCTTGTTGTCTGTAATTCTGACTATATGTTATTATGATCATCAACATATTAATAATTATTAAGATGTGGACCAGTGATTTTTCTCATCAAAAATGGAATCACTAGTGAAATTGTAAGATGTTCAGTTTAAAAAAAAACTATTAAATCCAACAATCTTTAAAGTTAATAACTACACTTTTTTTTAGGAATTTTAAAATAACAATTTATCTAGAGAACCATTCATTGTCTCTTCTAGCTACTCCGACTGTGGCTGCCAAATACTAGACTCTCTTCTTAGCTTTGCCTCCTTTTCTTTGTGTCTTCTCTCTTCTCTTTCAAATTTCCCTCTGCTTTTGTTCTATAGGGCTGGGATTTAGCTCAGCTGGTAGAGCGCCACTCTGCAGTCTCTGAGGTCCCGAGTTTGATTCCCAGCACCCCAAAAATGGGAGAAGGACGTGGCAATCCACTCCCAATGCAACCCCGAAACAATCAGCCATTGAAAACCCTATAAGGGTCACTATGAGTCCGATACCGACTCGATGGCACCTAACAACAACAACATTTGTCCTATAAGGACGCTTGGCTTTGGCTATAGGGCCAGTTCTAAATGAGGATGATCTCATTTTAAGATTCTTAATTACATATGTTAAAAAACTTTCTTTAAATAATATGACATTACTAATTCCAGGTATTGTTATAGTTGTTAGCTGCTGTCACTGTCAAGTGGGCTCCAAATCATAGTGACCCTATGTACAACAGAAGGAAACACTCCCAGACACTGTGCCATGCCTAGCACTATGTCAGTGCTTCTCTGCTACTCTTAGGGTTTTGAATGGCTGATGTTTCAGGATTATTTTGGAAGTAGGCTGCCGTGTACTTCTCCCATTTTTGTGGTGCTGGGGATCGAACCCAGGGCCTCAGAGAATGCAGAATAGCACTCTACCAACTGAGCTATACCCCATTCAAATTCTAAGTATCAGACAAGGACATAAATTTTGATGGTCACCATCCAACACACAACAGGAGTATAAAGGAATTCCTTGTACAATTCTTGGCAACTTTTCCATTCATTTAGAGCAAAATATTGAAAACGGGTTACATTGACAAATGATATAATAATCCCCAAATCATGGCATCTGAGGAGACAACTTTCTTTTAAAGATAAACTTAAAAAATATGTGTGGATATATCAATGGAAATAAGGTATTTTATGAATGTGTGCTTCATCATCATTCACACTTTGAAGTTGGTGGAGATTATGTGTGTCAAAACTACCACATTTTCTGGCCTCTCAAGCTTTTGCTTTAATCTTCCTAGAACATTTACGATATCAAAGGTCACTTTTATTTGAAAAGGAAGAACCATTTTCTTAACATTACAATCTTTGCAGAAGGAAGTAAAACAGACTTTTTATGATGCTAATTGCCATGAAATGACAGCTTTTTCCTCAGATAATGGGATATTAAGACCCAAAGGAATATTTTTGGTTTCTCTGAGCTTTATTAGTTTATTTGTCTTCTTTTAAGAATGTAAATTGATCTTCAGAATCATTCTTTCCCCCCAATTTAAAGTAGTCATTCTGCTTTAAATTTGATTACTCCTTACTTACGTGTGAAATTAAAGTGGACTTATGTGGAATCTCTATCATGCAAAATGGTAAATGTAGGAATCTAGACAAACAAATTTGTACCACATAATTTCATTCTCATGTCTCTGCAGCCATGAGGACCAGTGTGGCATTTTGTTCAAGCAACAGCAGAAAAAAATAAGCATACTTGGGCATGTGCATACACACTCACGTACACACCACATACTAACACATATATAAAGAATGATTTTAACTGTTAAGTGAGATAAACACTATCGTAAGGAATAATAATCAAAGACAAAATGCTTTACTGACTATAGAAATTAACTATTTAACAACTGGATTCAGTGACTTTATGTGCTTCTTGGGGCTTTCAGACTGTGATTTTTCATTCCATCTTCACTATACAGAACATTGTTTATTTTCAATATATATTGGCTACATGAACCTAGGCATGATAGTTATTTAACAAGTTAATTCAGACAACAGCCAAGTAGAATCAAGTGCAAATGCATTGAAGTCAAATCAAATAATCATGAGGTAATGGAACTTATAATCAAATTTGATTCTTTTTTTCTGAACAGTCTTTAAGAATTGTGAAGTCATAGATGGTAAAACTGAAAGCAACCTCAGGTGGTCTTCTAGGTCTATGCTTTTTCTCAAGAGACAAGCAATTATTATCCCCATGATCTATTAAGCCACATTTTATTTAATATATGACAGCTAAGGTGATGCTGATAAAAATATTGCTCTCCATTTTAAGCAATATCACATGCACATAGATGTTTAACAGGTGCCTTTTCAGAGTGATTATGAGAAAACACTAGCAGCCTTGGTCTGGAGAAGTAATTTATGATAGCTAGGTAAATGGTGACAAAGATCACCTTGCTCACATTAGCCATGCAGTAGCCCAATCCTTACACTGTGTTCTTTTCTAACCCTAGTGACAAGTGTGATAAAAAAAAAAAGTAATGACACCATGAGTCCTACTTTAGTTGCTTATGCGGTTTCTTTTTCTAGTACCTGCTGCCTCAGATCATCTGTCAGTAGGTTAGAAGAGGAGAGGAAGGCGAGACTGAAGAGGAGTGAGTGCGTGTGAAAGCAGGGTAGTGTAATTAATAGGAAGCTTTGTGTCCCTTACTTCCTTTCCCAACTTTTTTCCCCTTTTGGTTCATCAACCAGAAATGTGAAAAGGTGAGCAAGATCAATTTAAGTTGTTCTGACATCAGTGAGGGACAAAAAATGTGACAGCTTCCATAATATTTCTGCCCCAGAGAGAGGTAATTGGAAAACATGTTATGTGGCTAGGTATTGTAATGAAAAATAAAAGAATGATTGAGGAAAACAGTTGAATCAGATTATAAGCATAAGGCAAGTATGCTGAAGCATTTAGGCACTTGCAAAATTGAGAGATACTATCAGGGCTGTGCAAATATATTGCTCTAATTAATTTTCCTGGGATGAAATATGAAAATATTTATAAAATTTAGAATCCTGCCCTGAGTAAAATTTTCTCTGTGGTTACAACAAAGTAAAATAAGCCATAACTTATATCTATCTCATTAGGAACTGTAAAAATGGTTAAATATTAAAGAACTGCATAAAAAATTCACTGTGAGAGTAAAAGGCGTCTATACTCAGGCATTACTCTAAATTGCTTAGATTGTTGAAGAGTATTCAATAAATGAAGTAAAGAATAACATCATACAGGCTTTTTAATTTTATTTTTTAAATATTGTTATGGAAGTATTTTATTACACTCTTCGTCCCCTGTTTTCATGCATAGAAGCTTTAGTTTTTCAATGTAAAAGTTGCATATGTTCTAGTTCAAAAGAATTAAGTCTAAAATTTTAATCATAGTGAATGATTCAGTTATAATTTAGAAAGAAAATACTTGGATTCTAGGGTGGTTTTAAGATGTGAAATGAATGGTTTTAATTGTAGCTTCTTTTCTAAGTTCCTTAAGAATATATTTGAACACATTATTCATGCAAAAGAAGGGTTAATTGAGAAAGAAACATCCTGACACACAAAGCATTTTTCTTATAGGAAGCTCTAGAAATATTCTATTGTCAATCCAAACAGAGCAAACTAAAATGAGATAATTGGGAAGGTGCCCATAAAGTCAGCCTGAATATATTATCACAACTATATATGAGATAATATTTGTTTTAAAAAGATTCTATGGCACTGTAAACTCAGTCTCATTAGAGACTGCATTTAAAAGGCTTATAAAGTTACTCATTAATGTTATCTTGTTGTATCTCCACAGCTTTTTCATTAAAGAAAATTCAGCAGAAAGCATTTTCTCCTGATAGCAGGAACCAATTTGCAATAAATGTTCTGGAAACCACTAGGGAAGCCATTACTGAGGTCTAATAAAAACAGACAAGCGTAACTTGTTCTATATTTTTGTTTCAATCACATACAGATGAGACCCCACTTTCTACACCAACTGCAAGAGACAGCCTTGACAAACTTTCTCTAACTGGGCATGGACAACCACTACCTCCAGGGTTTCCGTCTCCTTTTTTGTTTCCTGATGGATTGTCTTCCATAGAGACTCTTCTGACTAATATACAGGTAGGCCTTCTTGCAGTCTGAAAAAAAAAACAAAACACGGAACACCCATGTGTGTATTTTTCCTTCCAACATTCAATGTATTCCAATTCAATTCCTTCATGATATTGATGGATCCATGCTAATAAACTTTTTCTAACTTCTAACAGTAATCAGTTTTGTTTAGAAATACTTGTGTTATTCTAATATAGATTTTAAGCCATATGAAAAATTTAGATGAAAATCACATGATCATTAAAAAAAAACTTTTCTGCGTAAATGTTTTCTCTTCCTGACTAAAGAGACAAATTTAACTGTTTGTCTGTTTTACTAAATGACTACACACACGTTCTAATAAATATTTAGATATTTTTAAACTGCTGGCCTTCCAGTGAGGAAATGATATGTTTAGTCAATTTAAATATGTCCAATATAGAAGAATCCAAAAAAAATCTCTTCTTTCATAAATAAGTTTGTTTCAACTAATAGGGTTTCTTCAAACTACAGACTTCAAAAAGCCATGCAAAGTTTTCCACGGATTTCCTATGTGGTCCTCAGGATGTATATTTTACGTACAGTACATTATGAATCAAAAATACTTACAGTTAACAATAACATAGAGCATAGAGCCAAGATAATAAGAGTGTTTGAGACGGAAGAAAGCATAATTTTCTTGCCCACACGTGAAGTGATCATGTGGACCCCAGATGGAGATTTTGCCATTGATTTCTCCATATTTGGAATAGCTCATATTTAGCATGAGCTTACATATACTGTCACTCATAAGTTACTTTAAAAAAATTTTTTACTCTAACATTCCATGGTCAATGATATTTTCTGCACACATTTCCTACAATATTAAACTTTCTTCCAGTAGAAATGTAATTAATTTTATTTACCTCTCCAAGGACATAAAAGATGGCCTTTAATGTAGCATCTTCTCATAAGTTAATATGGCATTCTTAATACTAATGTAATTAGAGTCTCCAGAACTGTATTCAACATTAAGTTTTTATATCTCAGTAATTGAAACAAGTCATCAAACCAGCCTAAACTTAATCATGGTCAAATAATTGATTATATTTTAAAACACACATAAGACTTTAAACCTCTAAGTTTCACCCACACTATTGTATTCTATGAGATTAAGTTTAAGTGAATTTCTCTCTTGTTAAATTAAATGCTTTTGGAAAATGTCCCTCAACATTTCTGAATTTAAGTTTTGAAAAGCAGGGGAATCATTCATTTTCTTACATGTACAATCTCAATATGAAGCAAAATTAAAGATATTTGTAGGCATCTTTACTAACTAAAAGCTATAACTAAAATGTTCCTAGATCACTGAGAATTAAATTTAAGTTTACTCATATTAAATATTTGTGGGTTTTGTCAGCATAAACCAGCACATTCATCTGAAGAGTGGTTTTTCACATGAACTTTTACGTTGCATTGACCTCCATATCTGTAAGTTAAACTGTTAGTTTGGGAGTATCATCTACACCCTTTATGCTAGGGATACTACCTACATCCCCTCAAATAAATTATGACAAAAAGACAAGGAGAGAGAGAGAGAGAGAGAGAGAGAGAGAGAATATGCCAGGTTTAAAATATCTAGATTTTAGACAAATTATTTATTTAATAGGCTCCAGATTGTATATATGGTCTCCTTTCTAACCATATCCCTTGAACATATATTTTCTAAAGAGTTAACGGTAGGATGAGAATCAAGACAAACTAAAATTTTCATTTCTAGTCCCAAATTATAGAGATCTTGGCTTGATAAAGTTAGAATACCTACAGTAAGAGTGCTTTAATAGAAATAATGTATGTTTGTCCAGTAAAAATTTATACACACATTGTGTATACATAGACGTAGGACTTATATATTTATATATATTTAATAGCCTGCAGACATAGCCCTGTGGCATCCGATCCCGTCAGATCTCAGAAGCTAAGCAGGGTCAGGCCTGGTTAGTACCTGAATGGGAGACCGCCTGGGAACACCAGAAGCTGTAGGCTTGGGAGAAGGACCTGGCAACCCCCTCCCAAAAATCAATCTGCCATTGAAAACCCTATGAACAGCAGAGAAGCACTGATAATAGTGTTTCCCCTGTTGTACAGAGGGTCGCTATGAGTCGGATACCGACTCAATGGCACCTAACAACAACAACAACAACATATTTAATGGACACATGCATATATTTGTGTATATATGTATATATAATGTAAAATGAGGATTAAAAATTGTATTGAATTCTGTGCACAGATATCTACCCATACAAATACATACACACATGTACACACATATATGCCAACATACATATAAATACTGGATTTATGGTCAGTAATGATTTCACATCATTTTACAAAAGGTCATGGATGGTCTTATTATTGCCACATTTATTGAGTTATGGTAATAGCCTCAGAATGGTATAGAATGTTTAAACAGTCATGACCCTGGCTTATTAGGCATACAGTGTAAACATGTTTTCTGTCTAAATTTTAATTTGGGTAATTGCATTCTGTCTACCTCAATTTCCTCTGCAATTTCTATTATATATAATGGGGTTCTCTGTTTTTTGTGTTAAAATGGTAGCATATTTGTTGTGTAGTGAGCCTAAAGCTCCACATTTACTTTGAAAATACTTCACTTTTTATCAGAATTAATGGCCCAAATCCTTCAAAATTTTGTGTTTAAAGCATTATGTTCAAATAATAAATAATTGAATTGTATGATACACTATAACTTGACAATTCTGAATTATTAAATTTGTGAAGGATACTACAGAAGTCCCATCCACAGCACTATTATGAACATTGAATTTTCATAAGTGTCATTTCTTTCTGCTTTGAAAGAAGTCCTATAGAAAATATAGTATTCATATGCGAAAACATTGGGCACCAAGCCAGGTGCAGTGGTGCAAAGCAACTCCAGAGGCAGAGTCAAGGAGATCACAAGTTCAGGGTCATAGGCAGCCTGCATAACTGAGACCCTGTCCCGAGATAAAAACTAAAAAGGGGGCTATGGGTGCAGCTCAGTGGTAGAGCAGTTGCAAGGTATGTGCAAGACTCTATGTTCAACACCTACTAACACATAAAGTGAAAAATATTGGATACCAGATTTTCATTTACTAGTAGAGTTATATGATTCCTTCTTGAGTTATTTATAAAAATTAAAAGTGATAATAAATAAAGACATCTGTGGTAAAGTACTTCCTGCAGCTGTAGCACTGTGGTGTCCGATCCCATCTGATCGCCGAAGCTAAGCAGGGTCTTAGGCCTTGTTAATACTTGGATGGGTAACTGGTTGGGAACACCAGGTACCATAGACTTGGGAGAAGGACCCAGCAACCCCCTCCCCACAAATCAATCAGCCATTGAAAACCCTATGAATAGCAGAGAAGCACTGACAATAAATAGTGTTTTACCTATTGTACATAGGTGCGCTATGAGTTGGATACTGACTTGAGGGCACCTAACAACAATAACAACAACATGGTAAAGGACAGTAATTTTACATTAGTTAGGGGTAAGGATATATTTCAGTATTTGTTTTCAGAACTTATTTTATTTATTTTACAAGGAATTTATTTAATTTTGTTTGTTTGGTTTGGTTTTGGTTTTTCAATTATGGGCCTTCTTTCATCATGGCCTCCTCTTTCAAACATGTCCTTGGAGAAAACTTGTGATATTTCATGTGAGGAAAAATTTTAATATCAATTAATTGAGTATGACACCTTCAAAAACTATCACAAGAACACACTCAAAAGAACATTATACCCACTATTCTCAGTCTTGGTGGTGAGGTTTAGCTCATTTGGTAGAGTGCCACGATGCACTCTCTGAGGACATGGGTTCCATCCCCAGCATAGCAAAAACAGAAGAAAGTGGCAATCCTCTCCTAAAGGAATTCCAAAACATTCAGTCATTGAAAACCCTGTGAGGCCTACTATGTGCCAGACATGACTCATCGGCACCTAACAACAACAACTGCTTTGAGGAGGCAACTCTTCCCCAGTCATCTTTCGAATGCCTTCCTACCTGGAAGGCTTGTTCTCTGGAACTATATTTGACAGTATTTCTCTGCTATTCGTAGGGTTTTCAATGGCTAATTTCTTCAAAAGTGGGCTACCATATCCTTCTCCCTAATCTGTATTAGTCTGTCAACTCAACTGAGACCTGTCCACCAAGGCTGGACCTGCTGGTATCTGAAATACTGGTGGCATAGTTTTCAGCATCAAAGCACTACACAAGCATCCATAGCACCGCAAGCTGACAGACTTGTGGGGAATGTATCTATATTAGCACATATCATTATATGAATCACAAAATAGCTTTGTACCTGGAAGTTTTTTCATGGAGAGTCTCTCATTCAACTTCAGAGAACAATAACCATAACATTAGACTGAGTCTAGTTTTATATTTTGCTACAGAGTTTCTGTGATAAAACATCAGTTGATACTGTGTCATTTATTTTTTCTATCTACAAAAGTCCTTGTGCCAAGGACATAATTCCTTCTTTTTCTGCAAAGAGAACATGAAATATTAAAAGACAAAAAATATAAAATAAAAGAAGGTTAAATTACTGAGGTTCTGATCTAAGCTTAGTCAACTCACTAGTCTGGGGTATTGGATAAGTTACCTGATCATTCTGGACCTTGCATTTGTAGTTTTAATAATTTTTGGTTAGAATTGCTGATTACAAAAGTCTTCTTCAACTAGGGTGTCTTATTGTGATTAGGAGCAACCAAGTAAACACAAATTTTGTCATGTAACTTTCAGTGATATAGGGAGCCTTATTTATCATCTGATTCTAAAATAAATTTGCAAGAAATACAAATATGGACCAAGGAAACTTTTACTCTTGGATATAGCTAGTACATTAAAAAATGTTTCTTTCATATGGAATTACTTGAAGTCCTCTCGTACCAGCAGATATTTATACATTCTATGCCATAATTATCCCACTCACTGTGCTGTAGGGGCGTGTGTGTTGTTTTATGCTGAAAGCTATGCCTCCAGTTTTTCAGATACCAGCAGAGCCACCCATGGTGGACAGGTTTCAGGTGAGTTTACAAACTAAAACAGATTAGAGATGGGAAAGCAGGCCACTCTTAAAACAATTGTTGTTGTTGTTAGGTGCCATCGAATTGTGTCCAACTCATAGTGACCTTTAAAGGGTTTCAATGGCTGATTCTTTCAGGATCGCCTTGGGAGTGGATAACCTGTCCTTCCATTTGGGGGGTGCTAGGAATCAAACCCAGGACCTCAGATACTTCAGGGCGGCACTCTACCAACTGAGCTAAATCCCAGCCCTTCAAACCAATTAGCTATGAATAGAAAACGCTATGAATAGCAGAGAAGCATTGTCAAATATAGTGCCAGAAAATGAGCCCCCCAGGTTGGAAGGCATTCAAGAGACAACTTGGGAAGAGTTACCTCCTCAAACTAGAGTTGATCTTAGTGATGAGAATGGAGCAAAGCCCCTGGGATCTTCTTTTACTGATGTGGCATGACTCAAAATGAGAAGAAACATAGTAGCTGCAACAATGGGCTCGAATATAAATGATTGTATGCATGGCACAGTACTGGGAAGTGTTTTGTTCTCGAATCTAATGTGGCAGCACCTCCCTCAATAATAAGCTATAGTTATAGGACAAACATTACTAGTTCAATTGCAGTTCCCCCTATTAAAATAGGCATGTTTTTTGAAAAATAATGAAAATAATTTAATTTATAAGGTATATAATTTTCAAAAAAACATTTTTGTATTATTACAACCATCATACCTCACTTATGGGAAAGAAATTTGAAACCAATCAACCATTGCCTCATATTACTGTGCCATGGAATAAGCTTAGAATGATTTCTTTAGAACTGTTATACCATTTCAACATCCTGAGATATGAACTCCCTTTGGAGACAAAAAATTCATGCTTTAAACCTTCCATTGCTTACTGTAATTCACACTGTCATCATAGCATTTTGCTAGGTACTGCATGTCCAACAGAGACCCAGCATTTAATCTGACCTCTTGCATACCATCTACTTGGAAAATTTACAGAAGTTACACAAATCTGAAAAGATTATTATCACTGATAGTTAAAATGGTGTCCTAATGATTTGTAGATGTTGTGAACAGTACTTTATACTGCTTTATCCCAGCCTCCTGCTGCATTGAAATTTAATCGGTTTTCTGTATCTTTCGCAGCAGAGCTGTCACTGGCAATAACGTACTTTTTGCATATGCATCAGTTTGGCTCTAGTGCAGATTTTTGTTCACACTGGACTCCTACTGATGTGCACTGATTTAAAGTCTAAAAATTAAATTTAATTTTATATAGTTTGTAAGTTGTCCCTAGAGAGTATGGGATCCTAAGAGCTAATATTTTTCAAACATAATCAGCAGGAATAGGTAATATGTTACCATTAGCCACATTATCACAACTGTAACAAAAGAAAACCGTAAACATAAATGCTCCTAGCAATTTCATTTTTTACAAACAAACATTAATGTAAAATTACACAAATTAGATGTGCAGTTTAACATTATTCAGCATGTTTATTCATAATGATTGTTTCATATTTAAAGAACACCAAAATATTGTGTTTTGTCAGCCAACGACAATAATAGTTTAATAGTAATTTATTTTAAACAGCTACTGATAATACAACCAATCAACACATTAAGTGGTGCCAACATTGGCATCTTGCTAAATAATCTCTAGACATTGCACAGAGTACATCTTTCAAAGATAAGTCAACAAGAGCAATCAGAGCAGAAAATTAGAATTTGGTATCTTAGAATTAAAATACAGCTAAACTAAAGTTTTAATTGGGGTGATCTAAAAGGGCACTTGATGTAATGATCTCTTTCATTTGTTACTAATTGTTTGTTCCTGATGAAGAAGAAACATATACAGGAGTGTTGCTGAATTGAGTTTAGATGGCAGATTCCTTAGCAGTGATGTTTCATTGTTAAACAACAAAGGAGTGGGGAAGGGCAACGTGCTCCATAGCAATCCTCCAGCTTGCTTCATATCACAAGAGTTATACCAGGAGATTCAGGATCAGGTATAACAAATGTGAAATACTTCATGTGTCTGAAGAGAGAATCAACATGGCTTATGGCAATTCTAAAAGCTATACGGGCAGCCTGATGTAAGGCCATTTCTCCATAGGGCTTACAAGTAAAGCCTGAGTTGGAATTCCTGATCCAAACTTCATGTTGACTCTCGCAAGGGGACACATCCTGGAGTAAATCTACCAGTGGTATCAATTTCCATCACGTGTATAATTTCAATCAAACATGCTTTTCTCTTCAAAACAGCATTTTGGATTTCTGAATAGATGAAGATAGAATTATTAGCTCTAATTTTTACTCATAAATTTGGTGCAAAGTGTCTTAGCAGAGGAGAAACAAAATGTTTTTTATGTGTAATGTCTCATTTTCAAAAATCTCAAAGTAATGTAAGTTTTCAAATGTATACAGTAAGTCAAATTGTATGTATATATTTCTGTAATCAGTTGTATGAATAAATAATTTTTCAGTCTATGCTCTTATGAATTATTATATTTTGAAATTATTTCCTGAAAGTTATTCTCAGATTATTACAACCATTTTGAATGACTTAAAAAAATAATTCACTACTGAGAGATTATGTTTTGGATTCTTTAAATGTATTATATATCTGAAGAAAAATGTAACATTGCTATGATTTCTATTCATGATTTTAAAAAAAGTCCACTATATAATAGGTAGCCTTTAGCCATACCACCCTTAGTCCACTCCCATCTGATCTTGGAAGCTAAACAGGGTCAGGCCTGGTTAGTAGTTGGATGGGAGAACACTTGGGAATACTAAGTGCTATTGACTTGGGAGAAGGACCTGACAGCCCGTTCTTAAAACAATCAGCTATTAAAAACCCTATGAATTGCATAGAAGCACTGACAACGTGCTGGGCATGGCACACTGTTAGGTAATAGTTCAGCTGTTGCACATAGGGTCCCTATGAGTTGGACCAGACTTGATGGCAACTAACACCATTTGCTAGGCATGCTCTTGCCCCTGAGGACATAATGCTAAACAAAAGAAAATATCCCTACCTCAGAGAGCTTAGATTTTAGTGGAAGACACAGAACATAGATCAGTAAACAAATAAATATTACATAATGATTTGGGCTGGGGTTTAGCTCAGTTAATATTGGGTTGCTCTGTGCTCTGTAAGGCCCTGGATACCTTCCCCAGCACTTTGAAAGTAGGAGAAGGATGTGGCAAGCCACTTCCAAAGCAATCCCAAAACAATCAGCCATTGAAAACCCTATGAGGGTGCCTGTGAGTCCTATTAGACTCCATAGCACCTAACAACAATAACAATGATTAAAGCAATGAAGAATTTAAAAGGAATAACAAGGCACATTTGGAGAGCTATTTGGAATTGGGTGGTAAGAGAAGGCCTCTCTTGAATGTTGACTTTGAGTAAAGATGAAATAAAATGAAAATCTAAGACAGAAGATCTAGAAGAAGAGAATTCAAGAGGGGAATAGGATAGGCGAAGACCCTAAGGCAGAGGCAAACTGTTACACTGATGAAGACCATGGTGCGTAATGCAATCTTGCTAGGCAGTGGGAGAATGAGTTCTGACAGCCTGGGGAGACTGCCAGGATCACATCAGTTGCATGAACCCTGTCAGATGACAGTTTATGGAAGAATTTCAGCCTAGTTTTCTGCTCAGTCCTTATTTTGTAGACATGTTTTTGTGCTGCCCTCATTTAGTTTTAGATCTAGATATTCTAATTAGAAACTATGCAAGCTGCATGCCATAAATATTTATCTTCCTAAAATAGTTTAATTAGATGAAGTTTGGTACTTTAGTTACAGTGTTTGTCCCAGAAAGTGCTAGGTGACTGCACAAGAATTAAAGAATTTGATAAATGATTTCTTCGTTTTAAAATGCTTTTAAGTAATGAATGAAATGTGCTTTGTACCAAAATATGACCATTGTGAATACATTCTTTGTACAGGGGCTTTTGAAAGTGGCCATAGATAATGCCAGAGCTCAAGAAAAGCAGGTCCAACTGGAAAAAACAGAGCTGAAGATGGATTTTTTAAGGGAAAGAGAACTAAGAGAAACACTTGAGAAACAGCTGGCTATGGAACAAAAGAACAGAGGTATTTCTGAAATTTCAAATGAGCTTAATACTTTAAGAAAATTTCAAATAAGCTTAATGCTTTAAGAAAAATATTCAACACAATAATATACTATTGTGTTTGGTGATTTACTTTGAGATTGTAGATGTTTTGTTAATTCACCTGTAACTAAAGTTAAAGGAGAATTCAAATCATGAACATTTCTTAATGTTCAAAGTGTATATTTTATTCTGTTTCTACCTCAGGGGATTGAAATCTATGCATTATATCATTAATCATGTAATTTTTATTGCTTATAGAGTTTAATGAATTCATATTCTTTAAGATAAAAATAAGCTCAGATAAGATGACAGCCATGAAGAAAAATTTTCTGTTCATTCACAATTGCCCTTTGAAAAACTTAAGAGTTAAAGTTATAAAGCTAAAATAGAAAATACTGATTATTCAAGCGAAGCAGGTTTAGTAAGATATTTATCAACTGAAATTGAAGACTGATGAATATCTGAGCAAATGACTAAAGTTAAGTGTTTGTATAATTTTCTTTCTGAATGCCTCATTTTCATTCAACAAGGTCAAATACACAGAATAGAAACTGATATGAATTCTTATTGGGTAAAAATAATGATATTATTGATCTGTGAATTGCTTCTTTTAGCACATTGTACACATTGCATCTATAGATAATTTTGAAGGTCATTCATATTTGTATGTTTATTATATGCATGAATTTGAAGAGTATTTGCAACCAACTCTCTCTTTGCTTCAGTTATCAGCTTCTCTTAAGTAATATAGAAATGGAGAGAATTCTTTTTCTCTGATTCAGAAAGTATCCAGTATAAATGATCCACATATTCTCCTTTAAGTGCTTGACATAGTCATTTAAAGATCATTATTTCTGTTTTACTTGTAAAGCTAACAGGATTTACTAGATTTTTTCATTATTTATTATTGAGACAGTAGCTAGTGGGTTCTTGGAATAAGATTATTTGAAATGCTATCATCCAGATGTATAGTCCAGTTCTTAATACGATGGCTTCATAGATTTAGGTACTAGAATAATTAAAGCAACATAAACATTGATAATGTACATATTCTAAGTGAATAAGGAAGTGTTTGGGCAAAGAGTTCAATCTGTGGAGGCACCTTCCCTGAGATTGCCTTGATTTTGTTCTAACCTGGAGAGGTCTCTTAAAGACTGAAAAGCAGGCCCATGGATTCTTAAAACAATCCTTTGGGTCCTTGATAGATCTTCAGAATTTTATTAGTTCTATCCCCTTAATTTTAACATTCTGTTTTATTCTTTTATCCACTAGAGGGCAAAACATTCACAGATCACACCATGAACTTCCCATTTAATTGATTATTAACAGTAGATTAAAGGTAGGGATTATCAATACTTACCTATTATGAATGTGTTTATTGAAGGAGTGTATTACCATACAGATAGAACATTTGATTCAATCCTATTTAGTTCAATCGCATCTGTAGAAACCGTGAGTAGTCAATGGCAGGGTGCTGGGTGTGGAGCTTTCAGTACCATAGAAGTGTACAATTTAAATAAATATTTCAAAAATTACTATTTCTCTTCAAATAGTCTTATAAATGGTCATCTATGGAAAGGGAAATAATGGGCAAGGAATTTTGTTACGATAAGCATATGATTTTCTCACAAATAAAGGAAATTAGCACTGATTGCAAATTCATTTTACTTACCTTTCTTGCAAGAGTATAGTCAATGTACACTTTGGTAGAAAACTCTTAAAATATATGATAAAGTAATGATAACTCAACAAGTTAAAGGACTGCTATCCCAATAATATTAGTAATGACAAAAACAGGATATATAGAAATTAGAAATTGAAACTAAAATCCTTACTTGAATCATTATAACTTTATTTTATATATTGGCTGAATATCATGTTAAATAAAATGTTGTTATTCTTTAATGGGTAATAAGATATCAAACAGTAAATTTGAAATAATTACTCTTCATGACTAACAATAATTTTCTCATAGTGATTTTGTCACATTGATCTCCACAATTTTGTCAATTATCAAAAATACAATTTCAAAGAAAATCACCCAGGTACTTCCCATATGCTAACTGATAACTATATATAGAGAGGGAGAGAAACAAGTTAAAACAACGTAATTACAAGTAATATATATTTTGTGAAGTGCATTTATCTGTTATTATTATTAATTATACATTATAACTAATATTTTCACTGTACAGTAGGAGAAAAATGTATTGTGAGCTACTTTTTGTATTATAATCTACTTTTTATATAAAAACATATTGCTATGTTCAGTAATACATTGTTATTGCAGCAAAGTTTTATACTCCACCAGATTCCTACTTTGCAAAATTGTAGTCATTTTCTTGAAAATGTTAAAACGCTATAAAAATTTCGTATGAAGAAATTATTTTGTGAGAAAATTATAATAGCTTCAGCGAGATGAAATTTTGCTTATATATGTTAACAATGGTTAACAGTATTTTGTTCCTTTTATTCAAAAACATTTATGGCATTTTCTGAAATTTCAAGGAAGAATTATTAAAAATTTAGTTGTTATAACATTTTTAACACAGCATTGGTAGGGGAAATGCCTCATGAGAAGACAGGAGACATTTAATTGGAAATTATTTTCAGTAAAGGTGGGTTTTTTGAACTTCCTCTTTACTTGCAGACTTATTCTAGCAGGATAAAATGAATAAAATAAAAAACAGACCATTTGTATATTAGCAACATTTAGTCCAATTTTTAAAAGTAATGTACACATACTCTTTTTTAGCCATAGTCCAAAAGAGGCTAAAGAAGGAGAAGAAGGCAAAGAGAAAATTGCAGGAAGCACTTGAATTTGAGACAAAACGGCGTGAACAAGCAGAGCAGACACTGAAACAGGCAGCTTCATCAGATAGTCTCAGGGTCTTAAATGGTAAGAAGGTGCATATTTGCTCATGGCCAACTTTTGCTTTGATACTCAGATGACAATTTAGACACGTGTATGTGGCTTTGTATATTTCTGTCTTATGATCCATTCAGCTATACGTATTGCTGAATGCATGTAAGGAAGAATATGTTGAGGGAAATGCTTTTTTATTTCATTGACGCTTCTGCTGTTTTGCTATTTAAACCCAGTAGCTGGGACCTGGCATTGCTTTTGTGCTTCATCCATTCTTTTTCTACGGAAACATGATAAAAATATTAATCTGATAACTTCCACTCCCATCCTATTTTATGAACAATATTACATTACTTATCTATTCAAATCTCCTGAAAATTCTTATGGTTATAGTTTTTGTTCAACCTTTAAAAGATGACAAAGATTTATGTGATTTTAATTCAGCTCCAAAGTAACAGGTTGCTCTTTTTTTTAAAGGACAATAGGAATCAAATGAAATATATGTCACTCTTACCTTTCTGTGCTTTTAGACTCTCTGACCCCAGAGATAGAAGCTGACCGCAGTGGCGGCAGAACAGATGCTGAAAGGACAATACAAGGTAGGAATTTGCAGAAGGCTATAAATCTAGATCTTGCTATATGAGTTTTTCCTCAGCTTTAGCCCGCTATTCAAGCATGTAGCCTACCATCTGGGCCACATCAAAACAAGTTCAAACAAGGTCAAGTTCATCTTGCTCGTTTATATGAGTGCATTCATTTTGTGTTGATAGATTTTCTTTAAATTAACAGGTCATTTCTGTTTATACAATGCAATTAAAAAGGAATAATTAATTTAAAACAACGTATGATTTAATCTTGGACACAGTAAATGTATTTTATTGAATGTTTGAAGTACAATCTAATACAGGAAGGGTTTATAAGTCCTATAATACATCAATAAAATAGTGGATTAAGCAAATAGGTAGTTCTTAAAATTTAAATATTTCTAACTGTTTTGTGACCATTATTGCAAGTACATGCAAAATGGAGTAGTTGAATGTTAACAATAAATAAACTTGTTTAGTTCCTATGTGGATTTCCAAATATTCTGTATACCATTATATACATTTTAATAACACAAATCTGCTGAGCAAAATCATATGTAGAATACTAAAGGGAGTTGTATTAAACACTTAGAAGAGCTAAACATGTATATTGCTGAGACCATACCATTAGGAAAGAACAAAATCATAAGGTAGCATTTATAGTCTAACATCTATTCTAAACAACAAACAAAATGAATACTGTAAAGGAAAAAAGAGCATTTGTTTTCTATTTTAAATGAAGTTGATCCTTCAAAGGGAAGCCTAAAATGATTAATTGCCCAAATCTTCCCAATTGCTTTTATTTTGCTTATTAAGCTCAATCATTTTCAGGATATTGTATGACATTAATTGTGGTACTTAATCAGCTCCCAAAGTGTCTTTCTTGGCTTGGTATACAGCGAATATATTTTTTGCTAAGATTATAGGTGCAATTATCAACAGTCAGGAATTTATAGGAACATCCTTGGGGAAAGAATGTTATATTTATTGTGTATATTTATTTTACCTGAGGTCATAATATTTAGTTTTTAAGTAACAAGGCTTGAACTATATGTTATTATGACACATTTTATTTGATAGAAGATTAATAAAATTGCACATGTAAAATGAAGATCTCTGTGTTTAAAGCATTATGGATTCAGAAAAATTTTGTATGCACGTACACATTTGAACAAGTTACTATTAGCAAAAATCAAGTCTTCATTGACAGAAATGATAGCCCAAATGAGGCCAATGTAAATATCAACCTCCATTTGTAGCTGAAGGGACTACTCATACTCTAACTTAGAAAATGTTGAAAAGATCTAAGAAAGCACATGAACAGCCACGTAGGTGTGATAAATAAGTTATCTGTTATATTCAGTATCCTCAAAGTGGTCTAAACTCAACACAGGCAAAAATTATAGATAATACATTGTTTCATAAAAGTGAGAAATTCATTGTTAGAGTTGAAAATCAATTACACAATGATTAAACAGATTTTTTATAGTTTGCATAAATATGTATAAGTTCACTGTCAGAAGTATTTTGGTTATAACATTGGTGTGATTATTTTTACTTTAAATTATGAAATTAATATATTGAAGTGTACACTTTAAAATGGATAAAGTTTTGCTGTAAGAGGTTGAAATGTTAACAATGTTCAATTTCTGTTGTGATTTGCTTATTCTTAAGAAAATTCTATACAAATGGTCTTCCTTTTGCTGTCAAGAATGCTATTAGTTGAATAACACAGTAAGCACACCCAAACAATATCATGATTAGAAAAGCAAAACTTTTGTATAACAATCATATATAGTTTAAAGCCAAATGTAACTTCTTAAGGGAGTGTTTTTGTTTTTAATTCTAACATAAAATCATTCATTCATACTGCCTACCAATTATTGTATCATTCAAAATGCAGTTAGTTTTCAATAATTTATCCACTAATATTTATGATTTTTAGATAATATATTTTTATTTTCCCCAAATGTAACTTAAAAATATTACCGAAGAATCTATTTCTGGCTGTTAGTTGCTTAAAGTTATTTTTATCAGCAGTTAGACTATCCAGCGTTTTTTAAATAACAGAGCAAAAAGATTTTTTGTTATTCTTATTCTGTTAAATAAGCTCATTTGCCTTTTGATATTTTCTTAAACCTTAGACTAACTAAATGCATTTGAATGCTAACAAACAGAACAAAATTAGCTATGAGCAGAACAAATCAAAGAAAGAAGACTGGATTTAGTCAAATTCTGTCTAAGCATACGATGGGAAAGCCAAAAAAGAAAGAACAAAACTCATTACTAACTTGTGAAATGGTCTATGCGATGCATTCTGGGAGTCGTGGGCACCTGCTGCTTCATAATTCAAGAATGACACAAACACAATATGTTCTTTTGCTTTTTGTCTCCCAATGTCCCCAAGCCCAGGTGTTGTGATACTCTTTGTATTCTTTCATACTCCCAGTCCAACCATAACTGAAACTATCCTCTGTTCCAAAAATAAACTCCATAGTCGGGGAAGAAAAATGCCTATAATTTTTATGCTTGTCATATATTTTTAATATTTTAGCAATGAGTAAATGCAGACTTGACCTAAGAGTTAGTCACCTAGAAGGTAGGCCCTTAAATACTGGTTGTTTCAAGTAGTTATCCTCATATAAGCACTTAGACTATATATATTGCCACACTGGCATTTTATATTGCTATTTTCATAAAACTAAAAAGGTGGAAAGAAGAAACCAGAGTAGTTTGGAAAATATTCATGAGGGAAAAGAGCCCTAAATAATTTAATTGTTCTTGATAACTACAGTAAATCAGCTCATAATACACAGGGATAAATACTTCATTGCTGTTACATCTAGTAACTAACTCAAAATTTGTAAGTTGGTGAGGCTATTACAAATGCAGAATAAACATCCAAAAACTTTTTCTAAAAAACTGTTTTAGGATCTGAATTGTATGCAATTGGCAAATACTCTGAATCTTTACAGATATATTTTATGATTTATGTTGGAGGTTGAAAAATATTTATACTTCATGCTTTTTCTAAGATTTTTTAAACATCCACACAGAGTTCATATAAAAACATTGAGATCTTTTAGGGGGCTTTTGAACAAATATTCTACAAAACTTCTTCTGCTCCAACACATATAAATGCACATACACTATAGGTAGCCAGATGTATAAACTGATGGCTTTCTTCAATTAAACCCTAGTCTTACTTTATTCTCATTCCCTAAGTAATAGCATCTACTTAAATGATTTGTTCAACTTATATATTTTGACAATTTATAAAGGCATTTCTCCAGACCTTTTAGATATATCATAGCTGCTTTAGATATTTATTTGATTGTGTCACAGAGACCTCCAAGTTCAATGAACAAAACTGGGAGTATTCTTCCCCTATTCACAAGCCTGTCTTTCTCTAGTGTTCCTTCCCTATGGTACTCTTCCCTGGTCCAATCCAATAACCTCATTAGTGTGTAATGTGGAAGAACTGACCTCGACATATATGTCCATCACTTCCTTATCCTCTACACCTAATCCTACCTCTTCCCTCTCTATCTCTATGTTCCTCACATACTGGATCTTTTGTTGTTTTCCTGAAGACCTCACTTCTTTTCACACTTAATAGGGACATTTTACCCTTTTACTTGCCTATACTTACCCAGAGCAAAAGTCCCAGCTTAACTGCCACTGTTTGCAGAAACACTTCCTAGACCCCTCACCCTGCCCTTGGGGTGCCTGTGTGCCCCTTAGAACCAATTACACCTATTACTGATTCTTACCACACTTTTTATTTCTCTACAGGATCATGATGTACAGCTGTAGTTCCTTGTTCAGTGTTTCTTTTCTCAGTGGTAGCTGAATCAAAGCATAGCCATCTGTTTTTCTCAGGACTACCCTTATTGCCTAGACCAGAGTTTGACACACAGTGATGGTTGCCATGTATTCCCTGACAAAATTAAACATTGATAAATTAGGAACTATGTTAGATTTTATGAGTGTGAAGATACTTAGTGATTGAAATCTTTCAGACTTTATTTGTAGAGACTGCTAGAGGGAAGGAAAGAGTAGTATGATGCTGAGTAGGAACTCAGAATTACAAATCCTGGCAGAATTAATGTACATATTTGATAGCTGAATTAACATGTTTTAATTCTTCTTTGTGCAGTTTTTTAATTCAATTTTATTATTTGTACATTTGCATTATGCAAATGATTGCCTACATCCAACTTTCCATTTTAAATTCATGTTTAAATTAATATCCTATAATCAAATTTAACAAGTAACATAACTTTCTGTGACCAACACATATTAACCTCATCCTTCTTTCCTGATCTATGTGTTATAATTGCAAACAGAGAAATTTTCAATATTCTAACATTTACAGATCTAACCATAATGTGATAGAATCATGGATATTACTGTTCCACCTGTCTTTTACAAAATTTCCAGAAAGTCTCATAAATTTACTTTGATAATAGCTTTTATTTTTTAAGTAAAATCATTTTAAACCAAATATTACTTGTTAAAATCAATGGAAATGTAAGCCATACTTCCACTCATAGCCTAGAGTATCTACAAATTATGCTTATAAAATCTTGACTTCACTTGAAAACACATCTTTTATTTATATCAAACAATCATAATCAAAACTACTTGGCTTTCGATTCTTTTTTTTGTTTGGTCTCAAATGATAGAAAATTAAATATTATCCCAATAAAAAAGACATAAAAGACTTGCCTACACATTAGCAATCTTTTTTTCAACTTAAAAATATCTTCTTTCTGCTTTCTAGATATTTGAAGATGTGTACTGAATTTTAAAATTATTCATTTATTCAACAAATACTTATTCAACATTGATGTTATGCCAAGCAGACTTTTATAATGTTACTGCCTTAGTACTGGGAAAGGACTTTAAGATAAATTAAATCATTTTCTTGTGCAAAAGAGAAAAATGAAGCTTGGTGAGGGTAGATGACTTATTAAAGATCACACCAATATTTTATCAGAGTTACGACTATAATGTGGTCCAGTTGCTTCCCCCTCACTATATTTTCTTCTTGAGTATCTTTAGATTAGGACTGTTAAATGTTGTCCTTTCTCTTTTAAAATATATTATTATTATTGACTCATAACTTACAGCTTCAGAGCATCACACAACATATATTGCATTTCTTTCTTATGAAAGAAATTGTATCATTTTTCTTTTCTCTTCCTTTCTTTCTTTCTTTCTTTCTTTCTTTCTTTCTTTTTTTTTGTAAAACATGTTCTTACTACATAACCTAGACTGGATCCAACTTGCAATCTTTGTGCATCAACCTCTCAAGTGACTTCTGGGATAACCATCCTGTGCCACTACGCCTGGCTTGAATTTATATTTTTCATGAAGTTTTTTTTATTGAATCAAATATTCTAGCACTCTGCATTTCCTATAATACAACTTTTATTTAGCCATCAGGATATTATGTATTAAGTGGAAGTATTTACTCATTAAGATGATCAAATTGATTGGTGTATTAGCTAAACTTTCCATTGTTGTGACACATACCTAAATAAAGCAACGTAAGGTAGGAGTGATTCATCTTGGAATCCAGCCCATCATGGAAGGAAGAGCATGGTAGAACCACAGCAGCTCACCTCATGACAACCATGAAGCAGGGGGGGAGAGAAAAAATGCCTGTGCTAAAGGCTTTTTCATTTTCCCCATTTTATTTCATCTGGATCTTCAGCCCATGTAATGGTGTTGCTCACATTCAGGGTGGGTCTTCTCTGCTTAGTCCTATCTAGAAATGCCCTCCCAGACACACCCTGATGTGTGCTTTATAAATCTCCCTGGCGCTTCTCAATCTAATCATGTTAACAATCAGGATTAACCATTACAATTGGGACCTAATATTTATTGAGCCTTCCTTCCATTCCCATATTACATTCTAATTTAAAGGAAAAACAACCTAATTTCAGAGTGGCTAATTAGTTTTTTCACAATCATACTACTAGTGAGTTGGATTGTTGGCACTATATCCAGATTTATAACCCCCAAAGACTTGGTTCTTTCCATACTGTCTTGCTGCTTAGACTTACATATTTCTCTTATAGGAAATTATTTGCAGCCTTTACTCACCTAGATAGTCAACATACTACCAATAAATGACTTGAAAAGTCCAAAATGATCTACTCCTCAGGAGTGATTTATAATTGGAAAAATGTTTTCTGCTTTTTACTTTTTAAATTAGCCATTATGTCTATATTGTTGTTGGTGGTGCCTTCAAGTCCTGTCTGACTCATAGCAACCCTTATAGAGTTTTCAATGACTGATTGTTTCGGGATTGTCTTGGGAGTGGAATATCATGTCTATTTCCCATTTTTGTGGTGCTGGGAATCAAATTTGGGACATCAGAGACTGCAGAGTGGTGTTCTACCAAGTGAGCTAAATCCAAGCCCCTGTCTATATTATATTCACAATTTCACACACTGGGGAAAACCTCATTCTAAGCAAAAAAAATAAAGTAGCTATAAAAAATTAAGAAATTAATTATATTTGGACAATATCCCTGTAACGTAATGTGTGATGAATGTAAATTTAAAACATCAGCAACACAACCAATTTTGATGCAGTATATAACACATATATGTTTGGCTCTTTGGAAGTATGTATTTGAATGGATGTGCCAAAAAGGCATCCCACCAAAATGATACTTTAACAATGTTAAATTGAAACTTTATTGAGTTTACTACTTTTAAGAACTTTATGAAAATTTTATACATATTTCCATTTCATTACTTCAAAACAGACCTCTAAGTTTCATATCAGGGGCTGGGATTTAGTTCAGTTGGTAGAGCTCTGCTCTGTACTCTCTGGTTCAATCTCCAGCACTACAAAAACAGGAGAAGGATGTGTCAATCCACTTCTGAAGCAATCCTGAAACAATTAGCCATTGAAAATTCTATGAGAGTCGTTATGAATCAGACTTGAATCAATGGCACCTAACAACAACAACAACAAAATCAAGTTTCATATGAGAGAGGAGGTTCTTTGGGTACCACCATAGGACCTAGCAGTTAACAAAAGCTAGGAGTCTGATCTAGACTAAAACATCTGCTGTTCTGTTTTTTTCTTTCTTTAGTAATTGCTTAACTTCAGAAGACTGTTGTGAAAATTAAATAAAATAATCCATATGAGGCTCTTAGTACATTCGAAACAGTAGACCATACACAGTTAAGTTTTAGCTGTTAATATTAAATTTTATTATCGTGATTTAGCATATTTACTGCAGAGCCTGGCAACTGATAAACACTGAAGCCATTATTACTCTAATATATAATTACATTTCCTTTTTTGGAAAATGGTCTTTATTTATTACACAGTGTTGAATGAGTCTCATAGTAAAATGTTTGTGGATATTTTACAAGGACATTTTTTAGTTACCTGAACCAAATTTTCCACATTTAAAAGTGTCTTTATTTAGATAAAAGGGAGGGGAGAAATGGGAAACTTTTAAAAAAATAAACAAAAAGCAATAATATAGGACTTAAAACTCAATACTGAGCTGCTAGCACAGCGTATTTACTTTTGCTTAGTCACTTGGATATAAGTAATCACCATAGGGATTGGCTTAAACTATTTTTTTTTTTCAGTACTTGGGGTTTGAACCCAGGGCCTCACACATAATTTGCACGTACTGTACCACTTAGCTGTACCTCCAGTCTGGTTTTTACTTTTTATTTTGAGACAGTCTTGCCATGTTACACAGGTTGCCTTTGTCCTTGAGGTTGCTATCCTTTTGCCTCAACCTCCACATTTGCTGAAATTACAGGAGTATGCCTTTTTTGATCATAAAATACAAGGATTAGAATTATATTACTATGAACAAAACAAAGCAATAATAAATTTTCTTCTAGTCCCTTGGTAATGATTTCTGTTTTTGGTAGTGTTTCAATGCAGCTAATCAATTTAAGACAGCATTGATTAATTTGAACAAAAGGTGATATTGATTGTAGGTGGTAGCCAATAAATAGGCTACTCTTCTATAGTTATCCCAAGTCATTGTTAACTACCCATTTAACTAGAACTTGGACTTATTAAGAAGTTTCAGAGATGCTCATGAATTTTAATGTTTTATAAAATTTTATAGATTTTCTCATAATTTCAATAAATGTTTATTCTTTCAAAAATATATCAATGTAAAAGTAAGTCAATATTTTTGAATACAACCAGATATATTTACACTCTCAATACTGAGTGCTTCTTGTAAACTTTTGATGGAAATGGTTTCTTTGTATTTAAACCAATTATACATGAAATTAGATACAGTGAACATTAAGTATGAAGCTACTAAAAGTAGTAATAAAGTAAACTTCATTATAGTTCATAGTAAATAAAATTATTTCAATGTATTATTTCCATAGAGCTAGTTTTCTAAATTCCTGGTTTTTATTTTAAAAAGAAAAACCTTGATTGCGGTCCTTATGTCTGTGTTGACCTGTGACATTACATGAGGTTTTATGGTGTTATTTCAATCCTCCCTTCATTTCCCTAATATTGTTGTTGTTAGGTGCCCTCAAGTCTAGTCCAACTCATAGCAACCCTATGTACAGCAGATGGAAACACTTCCCGATTCTGTGCCAGGCACACAATCTTATTTATGTTTAAGCCCATTGTTGCAGACACTGTGTCAATCCATCTGGTGGAGGGTTTTCCTATTTTGCGTTGACCTGCCACTCTCCCAAACATGACGTCTTTCTCTAGGGTTTGATCTCTCCTGACTACATGTGGGAAATATGTAAGACAATATTAGGAGGAGTAAACTAAGACAAAATGCCTTAGTTTGTTATATATTTTACATCACTTTTCCTTATAAAAATAATGTAATAAAGGTTTGATAATGTAAGAGTTTAGGAGATATAGAAATTACTTTTATCTGACTATCTGGGATAATGAATTGGAATTGGAAGTTTAGAGAGGAGGAAATGGATACTGTGCAACTAAATTGATTTTAAGTATTGAAACTGAGCATTATTAATACAAATATAATAATGTTTTATTAACATAGATAATATTGAAAAATTGAATTAAATTGGCTTGTTCAATGAACATATTTGTGATTTGGCTTGAAATACTGTCTGAAGCTCCACAATCACAGAATAGCAATTAATGAAAATTGAGAAAGATATTAGCAGGGGACTCTGAAGATCAGTGTTAGATCCATTTTGATTTAATATCATAATTAGTAATATGGAAGAGTGGTTAAATAAAGTCTATCAATATAATTCATAGATGAACCTAATTTAGAAGGGATGTGTCTGTGTTAACAGTGTTGAATACGCAAAAAATCTTGGGAAATTTAGAAATTTAAGGATGAGGGAAGTGAGATTACCTTGGTAAGAAAAAAAATAATATTTAAATTTAAGACTTTCTTTTAAGGAACATTAAAAAGCTCAACAAATAAGAATGATAATATACGTGCAGTTATATCTTTTCATAGTACCGTTATGACAATGTCTAGCTGCAGGGCTGAGAGAACTGTCAAAGAACAAATAGAAAAATAAATCTCTGAAATTATAATCATGTATATATAAACATATATATGATTGGTGACACTTATGATGCCAAAAATTTTAGGAAGTTTTTAAAATTATAGTTAGTACATGAATTTCTTAAATTTTTGATAGTGTCCTATCTTCAGATTTAAACAAAATGTACTTTTACTAAGTTTGTGCTTGGAGATTTTCATTTCTATTGTCCAGAAAGAAACTGATGGGCATTATATCCAAACGCTTTTCTCACTGAAGTCTTTAACAGTAGAAAATGTCTGCTAAAACTGAATAAGATTACATTTTGTAATATAGATTAGAACTAATGCTCATGGTTCATATTAGCAAAGCCTGCTTCCTCCTTTTGTATCTATCCTCCTTTGTATCTATCCTGGCAGTAAAACTAGCTTGACCACTTATGAGAACCTTTAAGAAACAGAACTGCTTCTTTAAGATGGAACATAAATACTATTATTTTTTCTGAGAAATGTTAGTATATATCAGGAGCCATAAAAGTAATCTGAAAATATTTAAAGTATAGAAAAGGAACTCTCATATCTAAGTCTGCTCATTAAAGTACAAGATTTCTATTAGCAAACTAAGAAAATTTGTATACAAAGCAATGGCTATGGAAAAATGTTACTGATTTAGATAGCATGTGTGTGTTTAGACATTTTAGACATATAACACCCTTTGATATAAATTCTCCTTTAGAAAAAATAAAATATCATCATTTAGATTATAAATGTAAAAATGTTTATGTGCATTATGTCACCTCCCATGGTTAGGGACAGAATGCAGACATGCCACAATAATGTTTTTTTTTTTATTTCTACTGTTCGAACCATATTAATGAGAACATCATTTTGGAGAACTAATTATTTCTATTTGTCTTGTGTCACACTTTCTAATTCCCCTATATTAGCACAGCCAAAGCAAATTAATTGCTTTTCCAGCAGTTGAACCTTGTCCAAGAATGAGCTCACATTCTCTTCCAGTTTCCCTGTTTGTGAGAGTGCATTGTGTCAAAATTTTCTCTTGATACTAAACATAGTCTTGAGAATACCTTTACAGATTTCTGTGTGCTCACTTGATGAAATTTATAAGTTTAAGTGACCCGCCAGGAAAGATAAAGTTCTTAGCTGCAAGATTATACATCAAAACAGTTAAAGTGAAATTAAAATTAAATGAATGAATCTCACTGAAGCAAAAAAAAAGCAGTAATTAATGGTTCCCTTAATTGTCTTCATAAAATATTTGCATGGGTCTAATTTGCATAATTTGCATGTATTAATTAATCTTTCAAAGGAATTTTGTGCTGAGAGAAGCCAAAAAATCTCTTTGTTTTATTTAAGATCTAATGAAATATTTATCTTCTTTAATGAACTTCTCATCTTCATTAAAATAAAAATTGCACAAGTTTGTATGTTTTAAATGTTTTTATAATTGAAGTATTCAAAAAACTCTTTAGATTTACAACAGCTGAAAAACAAACACATTATTTAGCATTCAGTATCATTTTCACAATAGCAACACTTAAAAAAAGAAAGTTTAATTTCACTTTCTCAAAGATGGAAAAACTTTTGGTAAATGAATATAGCTATTTCATTTTTTTAAAAAAGATTTATAAAGTCCTGCTCATTTATTTTCAATAGTAATTTTTTTTTCTGGCTGAAATCCTGGGCAGCTAGAAGGTATGGATGAGAAATATCAGTATGTTTAATTGTCTCAAAAAAGGTTCATTAATTGAAAATATTTCAGCTCATCCAAACAATTTGTTCATAAAATCCACTTGTTATTAGTACCAACTGGTAAAATGACTGACAGCTTTTTGGGCAGAAGCTGTCCAGTTTGAACTTTGCTCTAAATCTGTCTGCAGTAGGAGTTTCTGCTCTTATAAACTAGGAGATCATAGTGAAAAACAAGAGACATATTTGGAAGGGAAGAACCCCGAAATCACATCAATTACCAAAGCATATATATTCAAGGGAACGAAGAGAATGTGAGAAGTGAGCATGGAAATTAAAAAACAAAACAAACAAACAAACAAACAAAAAACCCAAACAACAACAACAATAAACTCATTAAGGGAAGAGAAATGGTGGTCTGTTAATGGGATTCATTCTTTCTGATACATCTGTGTTTCAGAATATTGCAAAGAAGAATATCAACTAACATTTCTATAGCAATTTAAGGCATGCATAGCATTTTTATATTTTCATTTTGCTGATTTTTATGGCAAAACCATTGTATATTTGAGGAAACTGAGGCACATAGACATAAATTATTTGAACTCAAACACAGAACTCAGGACCTCTGAATCCCTTTGTCTCCTTATAATTTTCTTTCTGTATGACAGCAAGTCCTTTATTTCTCCATAATTTATGAAGTGGTTATGGAGGAATGAAATGTTAAACTAGATAATGAAAGTGGCATAAATTTATAAGGATTAAGTTTCAAAAGGCAAATATATAGTTCTTTCCATGTAAAGCTTAGTAATGTGATAAAATCAATTAAAGTGGTTTTGGGTTCCTGTAGAACTCGTCTTTAGTAAAAAGGCATTTTCACTAGGGAAAGGTTATTTCCTGTCCTTATAATGACCCTTGATTTGCATTTTCTCAAGAAGTTAACTCTAAAATACAAAGTTTAGTTTTCTCTCAAATAAAGAAACACAAATCCACTGTTTTGCAGGAATAACTCAGTTATAAGAAAAATGCCAATACAGATTTCCTTTAGCATCAATATTATAATTCATTTCAATAACTAATGTGAAAAGAATTAATATTAATACAATTTAGTGCTAGGAAAGCAGTACTGGTCTGAGAGTGATAGTTTAATGTAAGCATTACCATTTATTCATGTTGTGACCTTGGTTAACTCCCATTAACTGCTAAGATCTGTTTTATTCCTGATGTTTTTATCCTATCTAGATGATAGGACATCCACCTCCTTTGTATGAGAATACACACACACACACACACACACACACACACACACACACACACACACACACACACACACACGGTCTTTCCATGGTCTGTGTGTACACATATACCTGGACTGTGGATTCAAAATTTCTGGATTCAAATTCCCATGATACTATTAATTATTTTTGTAACACTGACAATGTAAATAAATCTCTTTAGGTTTTGAAATTTCTAATCCATAAAACTCATATACTGATAATAATATTCATATTATCAATTTGTTATGTGAATTAATTGAGTTAATATAAATAACTTAATATAGAGACTAGAAGAGGCCAAATGCTGAATAATGTTAGCTATTTTTACAATAATGTTAGTTATTTCTATAACTATGTAATAGTACTTGCATTGCTGTTCATTCATCACAAAAATTAAATATATCATGGATTTAAAAAAATAACCTTCAAAGCTAATGAATAGTTTTTTTCTCCATATATGACTCATATAAGGGCAAAATGAAATTTATATTTATCAGATTTTCCACAGCATTCAAAAAATTCATGAAAGTGTATGAATTTCAGTGTTGATGTCAATTCATTTTAAACAATATAGGTTAAGAAAATTAATTTGCAGGCACATATTATAGGAGATTATGTATCTCTTCCAAAATTAAATAAAAGACAAAGTAGTTTTTTGATTCAATTTTAAGATGGAACTGTTGTTGTTGTTGTTGTTGTTTGTTGTTAGGTGCCATGGAGCCTCATCTACTCCTAATGACCTTCATAGGGTTTTCAATGGCTGATTGTTTCAGGATTGTTTAGGGAGTGGACTGCCATATCCTGGAAATGTTAGCACTTCTTAATTTTTATAATATATCTTATATTATAAATTATAAATGTATATTATAATTTTATACATAGGCCAATTTCTCTTGATTTGACTTGTATTTTTTATGTAGTGTGGAATAACTATAGACTCTTCTAATTCATATATAATCATACTCCTGAGATAGTAAATCTGCAAACATAGTTCCACTTAAGCTTACTAATTACACCTATAAAACGATGAATGATGGCTACAAATTATTGAATCTGACTCTCATTCTTTATTTATTTCTCCCTGGGAGAAAGAGTGCTGGATGGGGAAATTTTAGAACATAAATTATTCCCATACATATTCAGGTGTGCTGTGTTTAACTTTGATTCCCTACTATGGTTTTACATTTACTTGTGAAGGCTTCTAAAGTCATCATAAGAGAATTAAGAACTAGTTATTTTATTTCCATGATAAAATATTTCCTTGTATTAATAATATTAATGTCTTTATTTTAATGGCTTGTTCTTATTAGTATAGTTTTGATCTATTTGATTTCCAGTTGTAAACTTTTGGATAGTTTTAATAAATTTCTCCAGCAAAGTTTTATAATAGTTTTCTGTTCAGACCTTTTCGCTAGTTGAAATATTGGGAATGAAGACCTATTTCATGAATGAGACAAGATGAAAGACAGTAGGGATGGAAAGCACATTCCCCTTCTATGCCAACAGATGGTACTGGGCTCCAGCGACCTGTTGCCCAAGTGGGACCATAAGCCCTATAGTGCCATTTTGGTTTCCTAAAGGAACTCTGAAATATACATTTTTTTATGTAGAATTGCAAATTTTTAAAAACACTGTGGAAGCCTGAATAAGATGTAGGTTTATTTATATTTTCTGATAAGAGTAAGACAGATAAAAGAATTCTGAATCAAAAACAATTAGTAATATAACAGTATGTCAACATACAAGCTAAATTAAACATAGCAGCTCAGTCACAAATAAAATAAAAATCTCACAAAGCCTTTTTGAATGAATACAATGACTTTTCCCTTAACTGCTTTGAATTTAGACATACTTTTGAGATTATATTTTGAAGCCGCCAGCCCACATCTTCCTTTAAATGTATGCAATTCAGCTAAATCTCAATGTGTTAGGCACTTAAAAGTTATAAATACTACAAAGAATTAAAATGCCTATGCAGATTCAATTTATTCTCCTTAAATTGTTCAAATGATATAGAAATTACAGAGGCTACTTTAAGGGTTTACTAATTATATACTGTAGATAATAGATTTCTGTTTCCTTAAGAATTTAGGATTAGTCTTGAAAGCATCTAATCAAATGAAAATATGTGTCAAAGTTTCATTGAATGAGAAGAATGAAATAAACAAGATGGACAAAAAGAAAAAAATATTCATAGATGAATGTCATATGTTTATACTCTATTCTCTTGGAATGACTCTCATAACTGTTCGTCTTTCCTGGACAGCATTGAATTGAAATTTGTATTATTTGCACTTACTTTCCAAGGATTACTTGCAGTAGAGTCATAATGTGGCAATAATATTTTCCATACTATTCCATTATATATATATGTGTGTATATATATGTATATATATATACATATATATACATATATATAATTTTATTTTATTCTTTCAATGAAAATTTAAAATGTAAGCAAAATTTAACCAGTAACATTGCTCCTTTTTTACACCTACTAATATAACAAAATGGGCTGGGATTTAGCTCAGTTGGTAGAGCGCTGTGCTGCAGTCTCTGAGGTCCCGAGTTCAATTCCCACCACCACAAAAGTGGGAGAAGGGCCTGGCAATCCACTCCCAAGGGAATCCCAAAACAGCCATTGAAAACCCTATGAGTGTCGCTATGAGATGGATACCGACTTGACGGCACCTAACAACAACAACAACAATATAACAAATGAAGGCAGATGGCCCCATGACACTGAACTAATTTTGATTAAAACTATACAGAAATCTCCTCATTGATTCTCAAAAGACACTTTTCTCAAGTCCAAATCAAGAGCATGGGATTTGTCATCCACACCAACTGCCAATCCATCCAAAGGAAGTACAGAGACACTAAAGAATATGAGCAGTCATGCTACATACTAGAGCCAGCCTCATTTTGTTAAGAAGCTGAATAGTGTGCAGAGTTTGCAGTTGCTTATATCATATGTTCACATCCACCAGAGTCCTAACTTACTAATTTCAAAATTATTGATAAAATTTATCTAGTAGTGAAAATGTTATGAAAATTAATACTTGAGTGGTTATAAATCAACAGAAAAAATAGTTAATTTTTAGGTTGCTTATTCATTTAAGTTTCAGAATAACTAGATTTTTGGGATTTTTTTTGTTCATGGTAAACCCACAAGAATTGGTATCCTAAATTAGTGTGTAAATATTTAGATTGGAAAGTAATTGCCTAGTTGGATCTCAAATGCACTTCTTTGTTGCCTTGTTTTGAATAATATTTCAAGGTGTGATTTTATTCTTTTGGGAGAAAATTAGAGCAGAAGAATTTCTTTAAACCAATATTCACATATTTTGTCCCCTTTGACCATGATCTTCACATTCCTCTTAACCCGTACCTCTGTAACTATCACTCTACTTCCACGAATTCAGTTGTTTTAGATTCCACAATGTGATAGCATGCAATATTTGTCTTTCTGTGCCTGATTTATTTAACCTAGAGTAATGTTCTCAAATTCCATCTATGTGGTCATAAATGGCAGAAGTTTCTTCTTTTTAAAGGCAAAATAATATTCCACTTTCCATTCATCTACCAATGGACACTTAGGTTGATTCAGTAACTTGGTTATGGAAGTATAATTATATTGATAAAGCAATTTCAAATATTTTGAGTAAATACCTAGACACGTGATTGCTGGATCACATGGTAATTCTGTTTTTAGTTTTATGAAGAACCTCCACAGAGTTTCCCATAATGGCTCTGTTTATTTAAATTCCCACCAATACTGTACAAGTGTTTCCTTTTCTACACATACTTGACAGAGCTTCTCGTCTTTTGTATTTTTGGAAGAAAACTTCTTGAACTAGTGTGAGGTGATATCTCTCTATGGTTTTAGCTTATATTTTCCTTATGAGTATCAATGGTGAACATTTTTTCATGCATCTTTTGGCCACTTGGATGTCCTCCTTTGAGAAATGTCTATTCAGGTCCCTTGCCCATTTTTTAATTGTTTGTTAGCTTGTTTGCTCGTTTTGTTTTGTTTTGTTTTCATGTTGTTGAGCTGTCTGAGCTCCTAATATATTTTGGATATCAATGCCATAGCAGACATACAGCTTCCCCTAACAGCTTTTTAGTTTGATTTAGTCTTATTTGTCTTTGCTTTTTCATATACTCTTTTCAGGTCCACTCCAAAATTTACTGCCTATACCAATGTCGTATATTTCTTGTGCTAATTTTTTTCTGTTAGTTTTACAATTATTGATCATATGTTTAAGTCTTTAGTCTATTTTGAGTTGAGTTTTGTACAAGGTGTGAAATAAGGTTCCAATTTCATTGTTTTCCACTGCATATTCTTAGTACCTTTGTCAAAAATAAATTGACCATAAACAACAGTGTTCATTTCTGGACTTCCCGTTCTGTTCCTTTTGTTAATGTGTCTTTATTTTTCTGCCAGTACCCTGCTATGTTAATTAATAAAGCTTTATACATAATTTGATATCAGATATTATAATAAAGCTTTATTCATTTGGCTCATGATTGCCTTGGCTATTTGGTGCCTTTTATTATTCCATCATAATTTAAAATTTTCATTTTAATTTTTAAATTTTAATTTCTACTATAATTTTCTCTTCTCCCACTATATACCACTGTGGAGGTCAACATTTTCATACAATTGAGCTAATAAATACAAAATACAAAGATATCTCATAAAGGAAAGTTCTGGATATTCCAAAATCATGATTTTAAGTTATAATTAAACCTTAAAATTGCTGTTCCTATTTCTTTCACCTAAATATTTTTCATCCATCTCTCTTCCTGGAACTCCTGTTAATATTGCAACTGCTATAAAATCTTTAATGTGGAATAATAAATGCTTATACACATAGGTTCTAGGGACAGAAAAAATATGAAAGATGTCTAAGATATGCAGAAACATAAGTGATTCTAACAAAATACATATTCTGTTTATTCCTATTCATACAGCTATAAAGGTCAAATTGTTTTTCAGGAGTGACAATAATTGTAAGTCAAAATTTATTTATATGAAATATGAGCCAGGCACTGTGGTACATACCTGTTAATCCCAGCAATTTGGGAGGCTGAGACCAAAGAATCACAAGTTCAAGGCCAGAGGCAGCTTTTACAATTTAGCAAGACCCTGTCACATAATTAAAACAGACAAAACAAACAAACAAACAAATAACTGAGGCTAGGGCGGAACATTTCCCTAACATGTGCATGAGACTCTGAGTTCAAAAGACTGTCTTTTCTTTGGGGAAGAAAAGAAAAGAAAGAAAAGGAAAGGAAGGAAAGAAAAGAAAAGAAAAGAAAGAAAAAAAGATGAAAAAGTATTTATTAGATTTCATTATATGAAAGAGTAACAATTTTAACAAATTAAAATATGACAATGTCATGTTTATATGTCTCTATATTTAAATGCTAATATACTATAAAACATTTTAAGTATTCATATTTCATAATTTTTCCAGTTTCCATTTTCAATGTTGTTAGTTATAAGAATTCACTTGCACACTATTGGCAGCATGCATCTGAAGCTTAAAATTAATTTAATAGAGAAAATTTGAAATATGGAAGTTTTGATTTTTTCCCATAAAGATGTAAAAGACCTAACATTCTCTTTTAATAAAGTAACAACTTTGATCTAGTGCTTCTGAGATGTAAGCAAAGTACATTCAGAGCACAAACAAAACATTCTGGATAGATGATTGATAAAGAGTCACTTAAGATCTGTTAGTCTAGATCTTCTGCGGAGCTAGGCTATCTATCCATCTATATGTATATATATGTTGTTGTTGTTGTTGTTGTTGTTGGGTGCCGTCGAGTCGGTATCCAACTCATAGCGACCCTCTGTACAACAGGGGAAACACTATTGTCAGTGCTTCTCTTCTGTTCATAGGGTTTTCAATGGCAGATTGATTTTTGGGAGGGGGTTGCCAGGTCCTTCGCCCAAGCCTACAGCTTCTGGTGTTCCCAGGTGGTCTCCCATCCAGATACTAACCAGGCCTGACCCTGCTTAGCTTCTGAGATCTGACGAGATTGGATGCCACAGGGCTACTGCTGCAGCAGGCACATATATATATATATATATATATATATATATATATATATTTTTTTTTTTTTTTTTTTTTTTTTTTTTTTTTTTTTCATTACTGGAGGGTTGAACCTAGGACCTCACAGATTCACAGATGTTAAGCATGTGTTCTACCACTCAGCTGTACTCACTGACACATTTTATTTTTATTTTTAGACAGGGTGTCACTCTATTCCACAAGCTGGCCCTGACCTCAGACTCACACAATCTTCCTGCCTCTGCCTCCTGAGTTGCTGGGATTACAGGTGTGCACCATTGTGCGTAGCGTGTAATTCTTGCGAATAGAAGAGAAGTAAATATTCTGTTTCCTTCTGCAAACAGCATTGGGCAGGTTCCTAAATAGTTATTAAAATAAAAACCTGATTCCTTCTGTTTTGTTAAATCTGAAATCCTAAGTGATATAAACAAAATGTAGGAGGTATTCTTACAGAGTGAGAATAAAGAAATGAAACAAGTAATTCAGAAATGTAGGAATGAGGGTTGAAGATTTGATGTTATACAAATAGTTTACTAGGAAGGTACTTTTGAAATAGGAAGGGGTAAATCAAATTGTAAGATTTACAAAATGAAAATGAAAAGCAGTGGTTGGAAATTTCAGATTGGTATCTGGTAAGGAAATCCAGACTAGATTAGATGTTGAATCTGGATTTAGTGATATTTAATGTGATTTGACAATGGGCCATCCAGACAGAGTTCTAAAGAAAGTACCTGTGTGGATATAGAGCCTGAGTTTAGATGTGAGGTCCAGAGAAGAGACAAAACCTTTGGCAACACTGAAGCTAGAATCCTTTACATTTAAAACACAAAATCTTTTTGCATAATTTTGATAGTAACAAGCCACTCTCCGACCCTTCCCCCAAAAAAGAGTCTATAGTAAGAGTGGCACATGTAACATTGAGAAGCAAAATATGTTCAAATGGCTATTAACTAATACATTTTATAATATTTTATATGATCTTTACATGTAATGAATTACTTAATATTTGTTTAAAATGGTGAAAACCTAATGTGACTTTTTTACCAGCTAAAAACAATGGATTGAGTTTTGTCCATGAAAATGAATGTAATAAAACAGAGACCCCAAAATTTACACTGTTAGCTTATGTACATGAAATTAGAATAGTGAATGATAAAAATTGTATAGTAGTATGTTAGATAATTCATATTTGGACTTACTTATTTTGCATCTTTGTTGATTCTGCAGATTTTATCTATGACAAACTGCCATTTCAATTCTTGCATTAAGAGATATGTATTTTTCATGATATTGTTTCATATGGCAGTATGTTGGATATCAGTCCTTTCAAGTAATCAAACTACATTGAATGGAGCCATAAACAAAAAAGCAGTAATAATTCACTCCTATTGTGAGCTCTTCCTTATGATGCATAGATATTCTTTGTAATCATTTGAACAGTACAAAGCATTCTTATTTCGATAAAGGGAAAGTAAAAATTATACGTAGTCTTTAGACTTGGTAAGAAAAGAAAAATGCTCATGTAAATATTGTTCTGATTATAACAACAAAAATGTGTGTTATACAAAAATAATACTAGTCTTGTACTGTGCTTTAAGGTTTAGGAGCATCATGATTTCTCAATATGTAAAGGCATTTGGTAATAAACTCCACATGTATCAGTTTAACGTTACAACATTTACCTAGGAGTGTCCAACCTTTTGGCTTTTTTGGAACATAGCAAATAAAGAATTGTCTTAGACCACATATCAACTATATAATATATTTAGTGCACATACATATTAAGGGGTTATGAAGGAAATAAACACTAAAAAGCACATTATGTTAAAAGAGTTTGGGAGGCCGCATTACTAGTTGTCCTGGCTTGCATGTGACCCAAGGGTCAGGGTTGAGCATGCCTGATTTAGGGAGTTTTCAACTGAGCTCAGAAGTAGTAAAAATCCAAATGAGAATTAGACCTGTTGAACATGCCTGATAAAGTTTTGTATGCTTCATACAGCCATCATGTATTAAGGATATGATTGGACATGGACAAGATTTATTGTACAAAACTTACAAGGAAATATCCTTATAGCTATGTATGATACATTTCTATAAGAAGAAATGGAACTGAAGTCTATCCAGTTGACATAGAGCTACAGTATCAAAGATTGTATGATAAAATAGGCATTTTTAGTGAATAATTTGGTAGTGTCTGAGTGCAAATGTGAATTATCCTAGAAGAGTGCTATAGATTTCCTATTGTAGAAAATAAAAATTATTTTTATTATGAAGTGGTTTTGGCATACTCCAGATGAGTTCTTTAAGTTCATAGTGCTTCTTTAAATCTAACTTTAATTGAAGATATAATAATCTACATGGTGGCATTAGTAATTTTATGCATGTCACAATTGCTAGTAATGGGAAAATAAGGCAATCCTGACAGTAACCACAGCCACAAGCTATTAATTTTAATGGAAATAGTGGCCTCCGTTACCATGACCCAGGGCAGAATTTCACAGTGGGCATGAAATATACATATATAAGCATTTATCTTCTTTCTAAATATATGCACATTTATTACGAGATACTTTAAATGTTCAGTTTTAAAGTTTCATGTTTGTTTTTTGAGATTGTAAATACATTTGGCAATTTCAATGGAATTTAATATATTCTGAGAACAAACTGGAACTTACATAAATTAAAAGCCTAAGTACTGAGATATTTCCTGGATTTCTTTGTTTCTAGCAATAGCGACAATTTGTAAAATGCAAAATTACCCATTAGCGTTGCATATTTTTGTGGTAACACATTTGGTCTTCTTTTTTCTTTGCTTTCCATTTTGGAAAACATTTAGCATCTTAAATTTGTTATTATTTGTGGCTAGTTTGTTGATATTTTCATGACTAATTTGCAAAAATTTGTATCTGTTTCCTTAAAAAACATGCAGAACAATAAACAACATATTTTAAAAATTGCAAAATTACCAAAATTAATCCTAGCCTAAAACCACCACTGAACCAAAAGTTCTGAGAGGCATTAAATAAGTAGTTTTATTTCTTGTGCAATGTAGTATCTCTTCGATGATTTTAACAGACAGATCTAGAACATATTTTTTCTTTTTTTCCTTTTTGATGGTTCATTAAATCATAGCAATTTCTCTAGCAGGTGTGACATGAATAAAATTAACTTATGTCACCATGTAGATCATCACATCTTGAATTAAGGTTAGATTTCAAGAAACATTATGAATTTAAGGAAAGCCTCTAGGCTATGTCAAAACCACTTCATAATCAAACCCGATTTTCCTATCATTTGGGACTGTATAGTATGCTTTCAGGGCTAATTCACAGTTGTACTCAGACAATACCAAGGTTGTTACAGTAGGCAGCTCTACAGTAGCCCACACTGGTTGTTGCTGTCACAGTGCATCAAATGACCTGATCAAGTCATTATTCTGAGTCAAGTTTAATCCAATGATCAGACTTTGACAAGTATTGTGGTTTTTTTTTTTTCTGAAAAGGCCACTATCTATCATGAAATACTATTATCAGTCTTTAAGAAAAACCAGTCTTATTTCCAAAACAATCAAATCACCCTGAGATAATACGAATAAAGTTAATTCTCCTTACTAAAGAAAAGTATGTGTTAGGGTATGTGGGTGTATGTTTATATTTGTGTATGATAACACAAATCATTGAAAGGTATAAAAAATAAATATTTTTGGTTTAGAATAATTTATGCATTATTAGCAAAACAGAGTTTTGTTTTTCTTTGTTTTGTTTTGTTTTTGCAAAAGATTTACTCTTCTGGAAGGCACACAAGTTGGCCTGTTTCTCTGAAAGCCAGGCAGGCTTCTAGGGGAATTCTCAAGGTGGCATTTGCCTTGATGAGGTCACATGGCCTGGAGTTGGGTTACCAATCCTTTCTGTGTTCCAGAAGAAATCAAACTGTGGTACATTAACATCCTATAACTAATAAAAACTGAAATATTTACTTGTGACATTGGTAAGCAAATCTTTCTTATAAGAGAAAGTCTAATAAGGACAGAAAAAATTACTTCAAAATTTTATAGCTTTAAAACAGTTATTAATAGCTTCTCCTCCTCCTTCTCTTCATCCTCTTCCTCTTCACCCTCATCCTCCCTCCCTCCCTCCCTCCCCCTTCTCCTCCTCCTCTTCTTCTACTTCTTCTCCTTCCTCCTCCCC
>VMDO01005405.1:67242-112450 GCA_007922755.1 Pedetes capensis | reverse complement strand
TTCTTCATAACAATCTGGATTTAATTGGGGCCTCGAGTGCCCATAGAGACTGTTCCACGGAAGACTCCGCGACTACTGTACTGTTCGAGAGGCAGTGAAACCTGTGGGGTCTTCCCTAAAGCTCTCCCTGTCCCACGGAGATCGGGCACCAGTTCCCTAAATCAGATTTCCTCCCCACAGCCTTGTTGTGTGTTGCGGTCGCGCTCGGAATTTCTCCGCCAGGGGCGGGGTGCGCAGCTGAGAAAGAGCTCCCCAGCCGCGCGCCAGGGCAAGCGGCTTCCCCCGCGTGCAACTTGGCCAGCTCCACAAGCTCCAGATCTCTCTGCAGCACAGTGGGGTGATTTGGGCTCACCTCTGATGTGTCTGGGATCCGGATATATGTGTGCCCAAATTTCTGTGGAGTTCGCGATCGTAGGCCTGACCCGCCGCAGCAGAAGGGAGGGGAGCCGCGCCTCAGCTCTAGACGCGGATCGCTGGCAACGGCTTCCCCCGTTCGCTCCGCGGCCACTATGGAGGGCGTTTGTGCGCTCCCTCACGGTGACTCACCTAGGAACTGCAGACTGTGTCCCGCAGGCATGGTGAGAGTGTGCTGGCAAGGTTGCACTCCGTGTTGGGTCTGGGGCTGTGGGTGCGTGTGCGCGAAATCTCCTCCAGATCTCTGGGATTCTGTCCGCTCCCTGTGTTATGGCTAAATGGCGGCGGTCCCGCTGCTGGCCACTGTGTAGCTCCTCTGAAGCCCAATCCTTAATTTCAGTGTACGTCTAGTTTCATTCTTTATCTCTCAAATTAAATTATCTGTTTCTATTTATTCAATTTGTGTTTTAAACCCCTAATCGAGGCTTCTTATTGCTCCGGGACAGAAGGTGTGTGTTGTCTGTCCGCCATCTTGACTCCTCCCCCCTCAAAATTTTTTCTAAACATTCTTAAAAAACATTTATTACTCTAGGCCAGTGCTACTACATTAATTTAAACTAGTATACTTTTCACCTGAAGAACGACTATCCTGAATTGGTCTCTACTTTCTACCCCCAACTTTTCTGCACATTACAACCAAAATGATCCATCTGAAAAAAGATTGGCTTAATATTCATTATACTCGCAGTAAAAGGGCAAACTCTTTCCTGTACTGGCGGACTGAATCCAGGGCCTTGTCCATACTTTGCAAATGCTCTACCACTGGGCTGCACCCCCAGCCCATTTTCTATTTGGCTGTCTTGTGACAAGGTCTCTCCAAATTACCCAGGCTGCCACTGGCCTTGAACTTGTGATCTTCCCGCCTCTGCCTCCCAAATAACTGGGATTACAGATGTATGCCACCGCACCCAGGGAGGGCAAACTCTTTAACATCGGTGTAGAAGACTGTTTACCAGTTGGCCTCTGCTTCTCTCTCTCTAGCCTCATCTCTTTGTCACTCTGCCCCCCCCACGCTGACCAATACTGAGTTACATAGTAATTTCCCCTCTCACTGTGGACCTTTTCACATGCTATTTCTGCCAGTTGGAACTCTTTGTTACTCCTACTCAGCTTCAATTATTCTTCAAGGAACTTTAGTTCTCTCTTTATGCATCACTTCCACTGGGAAATCTTCCCAAATCGCTTAGGCACTTGTCCTACATTCTGCCATACCATTGTTATCTGTCCCTGTGGAAGCCTTAAAATACCATCTTCCCAGAGAACAGAAACTCCATGATGTTCTCTCTCTCTCTCTCTCTTTTTTTTTTTTTTTTTTTGTAGTATTTAGGGCCTGAATCCAGGGCCTTGCATATGCTTTGCGAGCACTCTACCACTGAGTTGCACCCCTAGCCCCTTTTTCAATTTTTTAATTTGAGACAGGGTCTTGCTAAATTCTGCAGGCTGCTTCTGCTTCCTAAGTCACTGGGATTGCAGTCATGCACCACCACACGTGGCTCATGATGTCTTCTTCCATATCAGTATTTTGTCTCCAGAGTTGGCAGAGGGCTAGGATAAATATTTGACGAATAGATGACCAATATCCTACTTGCCTTCAAGGAGTTACAAATTAGAAGGGAAGATTATGTATGTGTATGTATGCCTCTGTGTGTGTATGGAAAAATATGTATACCTTATAGAGCTGGAAGTGTAGCTCAAGGTTGTTGCTAGGTGCCATCGAATCAGTATCTGACTCATAGAGACCCTCATAGGGTTTTCAATGGCTCACTGTTTCGGGATTGCCTTGGGAGTAGATTGCCAGGCCCTTCTCCCATTTTTGTAGTGCTGGGAATTGAACTCGGGACCTCAGAGACTGCAGCGCAGTGCTCTACCAACTGAGCTAAATCCCAGCCCATAGCTCAAGGTAGATAGCTTGATTAGCATGTGCAAGACCCTGAGTTTGATCCCCAGTAGTGCCAAGAAAAAGAAAAGAAAAGAAAAGAAAACCAAAAGAATTAGAAAATACTAGAATGTAGCAAACTTTGATATTACAGAGATTTCCCTTCCTGTCCCCCAATTTAGGGGATAAAAAGAGTTTCATGGAAGAGGTAACTAGATTTAAATCTTAAAGAATGGGTAGAATTTATAATACATTCATGAGGTATATGTCAAATTATGAATATGTATGCAGAAGAATGAATAATTACATTTGAGCTCTAAGAGGGCAATAAAGAAAATAGCAAGGTAAATTGAGAGTAACAGTGGAAAGCTAGCTTTAGAATAGTTTACTAAGAAGGTATACTTTGTTTTCCAGGTGATAGGAAATCACAACCTAGATTAATGAAGTTTTCAGTGATCAAAAAGGAATTTCTTTAATTACAGAGTGACCATCAAATGATGATTTGAAATAAAATTATCTAATCTTCCTTGCACTTCTCCGAGACCTGCACCTGTGTCTTTAGAGTTGCACTATTTAAATCAAATATCAAAATATTTTATGACCTATACCTAAGGCATAGAGTTATTAATCATTTGAAATTTAGAAAACACAAGTGTTTTTATATTAAAATTATTAATTACATGGAATTACTATAATCAATATTTTAAAGGCTTATTTTGTTTATGTTCTTTAAATTTTAGTGAGAAAGAGCCAGGCTCTATGGTGCACACCTGTAATCCCAGCAACCCAGAAGGCTAAGGAAGGAGAATCTTGAGTTCAAGGCCAGAGGCAGCCTGCACAATTTAGTGAGACTCTGTCTCAAAATTAAAAAATAAAGGGGATGAGAGTGCAGCTCAGTGGTAGAGCACTTACCTACCATGTGGGAGGCCCTGGGTTCAACCCCTCAGTACTGCAAAAACAGACAGACAGACAAACAAGATCAAATGTCCAAGGAGCAAGCAGGTAAGACCAGTGGGAGAAATTGCCCAGAATGGTTTCATTGTGGCCTTTTAGGTTATAATCTTTTGATCCATACACTTTGTATATCCAACTCATTAAATTCTTTTTTTTTTTTTTGCTTCCACAAAGAATAGAATTTTTCCCTTTTTTTCCCTAAAATATTTGATTCTCATAGTTATCTTTTAATGAAGACCTGTTAATTTTCACATTTTATTAAGAAACCAGTAGCCCCAGTCCAATTAGACATGTCACTTGGTGACTGGCATTCATGGTGGACACTGACAAATTAGGGAATTATTGCTCCTCTGTAGGGGATTGCCTTTCAGTTGACCCATTGTGGCCAAGGTCCTATTTTCCAAGAGCTTGAAATTTTGAACTTTTATGTGAAATCCCCTGCTTTTTAAACATACTGGCAAGTAATTATTGTTAGATGCTGTCCAGTTGGATCCAACTCATAGCAACCCTCATAGGGTTTTCAATGGCTGATTGTTTTGGGATTTTCTTGGGAGTGGATTGCCATGTCCTTCTCCCACTGGCAAGAAATTAGCATATCTTAAAAACTACCCTCAGTCCAAAGCAAGTATATCCAAAGGTTGAATACAATTTGTAGCTTCCCATTTACCATCTCTATCTGCATCAGCAAGTACTGACATCAAGTAGAACTATTTTCTTTAGTTCTCCTAAATAATGTGTAGAAAGTTTGAAATCATTTTGCCCTTAAAAATTGTCCATGGCTCATAATTATTAAAATTACAAATTTTTTTCTATAACAGTATTTTTAATTCCACAAGTGCTTATTGCTGGGCCCTATGCTGGGTCCTGGGGCTGGGATTTAGCTCAGTTGGTAGAGTGCCGCTCTGCAGTCTCTGAGGTCCCAAGTTAGATTCCCAGCACTGCAAAAATGGGAGAAAGACATGGCAACCCACTCCCAAGGCAATCCCGAAACAATGAGGGTCACTATGAGTCGGAAATGACTCAACAGCACCTAACAACAACAACAACAATGCTGGGTCCCGGCTTATGTCAGATTCTATAAAATAGACAAACTCTCTCAACCTTAATATGAAATATATTGGAATTCTCATGTCATTAAATATTATTAAAAATACTTTATAAAAATAAAAATCTAGTTCTTTAATGAAAACTGGTTGTTGTTGTTGTTGTTTGGTGCCGTTGAGTCGGTATCTGACTTATAGTGACCCTCATAGGGTTTTCAATGGCTCACTGTTTCGGGATTGCCTTGGGAGTGGATTGCCATGCCCTTCTCCCATTTTTGTGGTGCTGGGAATTGAACTCGGGGCCTCAGAGTCCAGTGCAGTGCTCTACCAACTGAGCTAAATCCCAGCCCAATGAAAACTGGTACTCATCCTTAATTCATTCTGTAATAGAAAATGATTTGTGAAATAATTCATGACATTTAGTTGTGAAAATTTTATATAATGTGGCCATGGTAAAGCATATATACAGAGATGAAGTTGCTGGTTGAACCATTTCATGTCTCAGAACTTCTGTATGCACTGTTTGCCTTGTATAAAACTTGAGCATCCTAGTTTTGGGGAGCTTAAGAAGTACTCATTTATATAAACTTTTTTTTGTCCAGTACTGGGGATTAAACTCAGGTCTATGCACATGCTAGGCAAGTGTTCTACCCGTAAGCCACATTCCGCAGCCCAGGAGTACCCATTTAAAAAGAAATGGAAGCTAGCCATGGTAGCACATGCCTATAATCTCAACACTCAGGAGGTTGGGACTGGGGGGTGGTGTAGATCTTGAGTTTGAGGCTAGCCTGGGCTACATAGCAAGTTCTAGGCCAGCCTGAGTTACATAATGAGACCCCCAACTGAAAAAAGGAAAGAAAGCAAAAAATTTTAAAGTATAAAAAATAAAATGAGAAAGGAAGAAAATTTCTAGTTCCATCTCACTTAACAAGATTCCCTCAAATAGGGACTATTATTTTCTTTACTGGAAAACCAAAATAAGCAAATTCAAGCTGCAGAAGAGAGCCATGAAATGTTAAGCTTTCCACAGATTTTTGTTGTCTTCTTTGAAGAAGAAAGAATTTATTAACACAAAGATGTTATTTGTCTTTCATGGCTAATCTATACAAGCCTTGAGCAGATACATCAACATGCTATTCAATGGATAATTTTTTTTTTAACATGAACTTGCTTCATCTACCTCTGGGCTGCAGCACTCACTAAAAAAGACTAAAATCATGGAATAGATTTTTTTGAAGTGATGTTATAATATTGCAGGTAATTCCCCTTCTGGAATTACGTATTCCATATACTTGTGATTCTTCCTTTTTGCTATTAAATATCTGTGCCCAAAGCTATGTAAACATTATTTACTTCCTGCACTATACAACTTATCAGATAATCAGTGATTTTTTTATGGGGGAGGGGCTGGCTCTTGTCTATGTATTTTTAGCACATTTTATAAAACTGCACAATTGGGTCATCTTTTCTACTCAACTACTCTACTTAAACAAGTTTCTGAAATTGTACCCAACTCTATTTTTTTATAATCTATAAGAGATTCAAAATTATCTTTCAAAATTCTTGTATTTACTCATTTATGGAAGGTTTTTTTGTTGTTGTTTTTTGTTTTTTTGAGACAGGGTCTTGTTACATAACCCCAGCTGGCCTGGAACTTGCTATGGAGACCCAGCTGGCTTTGAACTTGTGTTGATCCTCCTGCCTCTGCCTCCTGATTAAAGGCATAAGCCATTATGCCTGGCCTCATTTATACAATTAAAACCAAAACCCCATCTTTTTACTACCTTTAAGGACATGATATTATAGTGCCACCTAGTGGCCCTTTTAAAAAAACTATAGACAAAATTTAAACTCCTTTTGGGGGCTACTGAACACTTACTATGTATAAAGAATGGTACTGGGATTGCATTTATGTAAAAGGAAGCAAAATAGTCATCACTATTGCTCTAGGATCCATCTTTGTTTATATAATTATGTAAATGTAATTTTAACTGCACTAAACTTTATAAAACTGTTGGTAGAATGCTACTTTCTAGTCTCTGAAGCCTTGGATTCTATCCATAGCACTGCAAAAATGAGAAAAGGATGTGGTTATCCACTCCTGAAGCAATCCCCAATCAGCCATTGAGAACTCTATGAGGGTTGGTATGAGTTAGACACGACTCCAAAGCACCTGGCAACAACAACAACAACAACAAAAGTATGTAGCTACTAGATCTGGATAATGGGTTGGGGTTTAGCTCGGTTGGTAGAGTGCCTGCTCTGCACTCTCTAAGGATCCAGGTTTGATCCTCAGCACTGCAAAAATGGGAGAAGGATGTGACAGTCCAATCCTGAAACAATCAGCCATTGAAAACCCTATAAGGGTCAATATGAATTGGACCCAACTTGAGAGCACCTAACAACAACAACAGATCTGGATAGCTTTTTGGTAAATAAAGTAATTGTTACATCTTTAGCTAATTTCCCTTATCATGTGATTTTTTTTACCAAAAAAAAAAAATTCTCCTTCATTATTGCCTACTTACTTTTTCCATGTTGTTGTTAGGTGCCATCGAGTGAGTATCCGACTCATAGCAACCCTCATAGGGTTTTCAATGGCAGACTGTTTCGGGATTGCCTTGGGAGTGGATTGCCAGGCCCTCCTCCCATTTTTGCGGTGCTGGGAATTGAACTCAGGACCTCAGAGACTGCAGCGCAGCGCTCTACCAACTGAGCTAAATCCCGCCCAGTACTTTTTCCATAGTACTTTGGTATTTTGTAAGTCAATATTGGGTGTGAAAAGGATATTAGGCGAAGCTTTTAATTTGCATTCTTAACTTTTATTTTCACACTGTCCTAACTTCCACCATTGATGTGCCTGGATGTGTAACTTCATTTAGCTGTTTGAATTGAAGATATAATTTCTTGATTTCATTCTCTTAGATTAACTTTGATAGAAGTATCAGTGCTGGGGTTTAGCTCATTTAGTAGAGTGCTCCTCTGAAGTCTCTGAGGCCCTGGATTTGATCCCCAGCAAAAGTGGGAGGAGGATTTGGCAATCCACTCCCCAAACAATCCCGAAACAATCAGCCATTGAAAACCCTATGAGGGTCTGCATGAGTTGGAATCAATTCGATGGCACCTAACACCAACAACAGAGTTATCAGCATTCCACTGGGTGCAATGGCACATTCTTGTAATCCCAATAACTCAGGAGGCTGAGACAGGAGGATCACAGGTTCAAGGCCAGAGGCAGCCTGTGCAAATTAGGAAGACCCTGTTTCAAGATTTAAAAAAAGGGGCTGGGGAGGCAGCTCACTGATGGAGTACTTGTCTACCATCTGCAAAGCCCTGGGTTCAACCCCCAAGTACCACAAAGAAAAAAAACTTTATTGCAGTAATGACACACATTTACATACTTGTTGCTCTATGCCTTCTGAGGACCTGGGTGTCATCCCCAGCACTGCAAAAATGGGAGAAGAATGTGGCAATCCACTCCCTAGGCAATCCTGAAACAATCAGCCATTGAAAACCCTGTATTGGTTGCTGTGGGTCGGACCGACTTAATGGTTTCTAACCACAACACCAAATGTTTTTTGATACTGGGAATTGAATCCAGGGCCTCACACATGTTAAGCAAGTGTTCTGAGCAACATCCTGAGCCCTTAGCCTCTTTTTTTTTTTGTGTGTGTGTGGTCCTGGGGGTTGAACCCAGGGCCACTGAGCTGTATCTTCGGCCCTTTTTTTTTTTTTTTTTTAACTTGTTGAGACAGGGTCTCACTAAATTATGCAGCCTGCTCTGGTCTCAAACTTGCAATCGTTTTGCCTCCATCTCCCAAGTCGCTGGGATTATAGGCATGCACCACCACGCCCAGTTATTCTTTTTAAAACAGATATATGCAGGATCAGGGACAGTTCAGTGGTTATACCTTGAGCGGCATTTAGGAGCAATATTTTGGAGGTGTTACAGTCATTTTGACTTTTCTCCCCTTCTGAGCTGAACCATTGAAAGCTTAATAGGGTTCAGTTGAAGATGAACAAGAGTTTAATTTTTTTCACTGATTTTGTTTATTTCCCACTCTGTGTTACCTCTACTAGGAACCAGAATTTTCTTGGGTGAGGGGAAAAAATTAAATAAATACCTGTTCTAAATGTGAACTTCAGCTATTTGAAAATGTTATTTTTTTGTGATCTTTGTAGAATCAATTATGAAAATACTGACTTGGGATATTTTAATGACTTCTTATTTTTTTTTGCAATTTCATATTTTCAGGAACTTGTGTGCCAAGTCTCAGTAAATTTAGCCAAGAATAAATTCTACCATATGTAATCTCTGTGGAAACACTGCCATTGTATGATTTTTGGTATCACAAATGTCAGTAGTTGAAGCAGAGCAACCTTGGAAATTAGAGAATTGAAGCAAAGTGGATTTTCATACAGAATAAAAATCAGTATCAGAATACAGCCAGCATTTTCTAAAGTTTATGAATTAAGTTAGCATATAGATGAAAGATGGGATTATATGTACACATATACATGTATTATAAACTAGTTAAGAGGAAATGTTTCACGAAGTCTAAGAGTAAAGACATCAGTTATTTAAAAATGTTTTCTTATTGTTTTATTCTTTCTGTGCTTAATAAATAACTTTGTAAATAAAATTATAGCACTAGTACATTTAAGATACCTCACCCCTATTTTTATGTGTACCATCTTTTAATATCATAAGTGCCCTTGAAACAACCTTATTTTAAAATCATCCTTTTAAATTGTCTTTCAATAGAAAAAGTTACGCCGATCACAACATGCTCGCAAAGAAACAGAGTTCTTACGGCTCAAGAGGACCAGACTTGGCTTGGATGACTTTGAGTCTCTGAAAGTCATAGGAAGAGGAGCTTTTGGAGAGGTGAGATGCTTTTTTCAAGTCACCACTGTTGAAAATGTGTACCTTAAGATAATTTACAATATTATTAAAATATCATTCCTGAAATATCACCAATGGCAAATTCCAGCTTTCTTTAGAGGAATCTATTCACTCTTGAGAAAATAATTGTGACTGTTTAATATTTATAATATATTTTATATTCGAGGTGCGGCTAGTCCAGAAGAAAGATACAGGGCATATCTACGCAATGAAGATATTGAGAAAGGCTGATATGCTTGAAAAAGAGCAGGTATGTGTTCTTTCACACATAAAAGGCAAAGGAACGTCTGTAACTAGATGTTAGAGGGAGTGTTTATGTTGGAACTTTTAAAAATAAATCTATCTTACTACATAATCTACGCATTTTTCATAGCCTGCTTTTTAGTGTTTTTCTGTTTGTATTGAAAACCCTATGAATAGGTATATAGGGTCCCTATGAGTTGGACCCAACTTGATGCCACCTAAGAACAACAACATATTTAAAATGTCTCCAAATTTATACTCTGTGTGTTATTCTGCTTGGGTTGCTATCAGAAAATACCACAGGCTGGGTGGCTTAAACATACAAACTTACTTTCTCACGGTTCTGGAGGCTGGAAGTCCAAGATCAAGTTTGTAGTAGAGTTGGTTTCTGGTGAGACCTCTTGTCCTGGTTTAGAAATGGCTACCTTCTCATGAAGTCTTCACATGGCCTCTCCTTGGTCAGTGCAGGAAGAGAGAGCAAGGGCACATTCACACGGGAACTTTTGTTGTCTTTTTTAGAAGGACACTGATCTCACCCTCATAACCTCACTTAACCTTAATCACTTTCTTAAAGGCCCCATCTCTAAATATAGTCACAGTGTAGAGGTTAGTATTTCATTATATGAATTTTGGGGGAACTTACTCAGTCCCTAACAAAATGCCTTCTGAAATACTTCCTTTCCTGACTTCAGGTTAAATGAAGAACAGTTCTCAACACCCTTTTACTCCTGTCACATATCAAATAAGCAAAACTAGTTTCCTAAGAAGCTGCTGACTTTATATATTTCTAAAATCTGTTCACTGTTCCTTTTTTATGCTCCTAGGCTCTCCATTTTTCCTATAACTTCATGCAATTCTTCTGGGCAGCCATAACATCTGCAAATATCAATAGTAACATGTATTCACTTGGATTTCCAGTCTGGGAGTATACTCTGTAGACTTTTGAATTAAATTTATATTCTAGTGAAGGGTGATGGAGGTTTAGAAAGAGACGGCACTTCTCTGTATCTTATGCTTCATTTGTCTTTTAGTCTCAAAGCCTACTTTCAAACTATGCTCTGCTTGGATTTTTACTGCATTCTTTTTCCTTGTTTTTTCATTTGATAAGTATTGGTTGAGTGCCTACAGTGTTCCAGATACCATTGAGGGTTCTGGGAAAACAGTATTTAAGGAAATCTGGACCTTGTTCTTTTGTAATAATGGAGAAAATGGACAGTTATTTCAAATGGTCATGATTGATAAGTACTGCACAGAAAAAAAATTTAAAGGATAAGTTGATACATATAATCTGGGTTTAGGAGGAACAATTAGATCGGGGAAGGTATATCCAAGGAAGGAATATTTGATGAAAGACTGAATGAAGAAAAAGAACGGCATATAAAGATCTAGTAGAACAAAGTTCTAGGTAACAAATACAGAGGCTGCTGAGGCAATTACAATCTTAGCCTGCTCAAAGAGCAGAAGGATGTCATAGTGGCTAGAGTTAAGTGAGGGGAAGAATGACTAAAAATGGAGAGCCAAACAGAAGCCAGATCATGGAAGGCTTTGAAGGCCATGATCTAGAATTTGGATTTTATTCTAAGTACAGTAGGATTGCATTGGAGGTTGTTTTTGTTTTGTTTTGTTTTGTTTTGTTTTTTCTTTTTTTTTTTTTTGTTCTTTTTCTTTTTCTTTGTTTTTTTTTTGACAAAAATGAAGCAATCTTCTTGCTTGTAAGCCAAACAAGAGTTGAAGCAGGGAGGCCACTTGAGACAGGATATAAATGTGGCTTACACTCTGGTTACAACAGTAAAGTAGAAGAAAAGTTAAAATAAGTATGTAGTTTGAAGGAAGAACTAGTGTGATTTGCTGAGATGGACTGTTGCGGGGTAAGAGGATGGAGAAAGGAAGAATAAGGAAAAAGTAATGAGACAAGATGAAATTGCTTAGGAAGGAGTGGAGATAGAGAAGTGGGCCTGAATCCAAGCCCTAGTGAACAGCGGGCAGAGGAGAGGATCACAAAGGTGACCAGGAAAAGAACATTTTAAGAGATTGAGGAAAACTAGAACAAGGTATCATGGAAGCCCACAGAAGAAAATGTTTAAAGGAGGAGGTGTGTTGTCACCTATGTTGAATACTGTCGAGAGAGAGGAGGACAGGCCATCAGATTTCAGAACGTGGAGGCTTTGAATGTTTTGGCAAGAATCCTTACAATGGACTGGAAGGGAGAAGTCTAACTGAGATGGTAGAAAGGAGAATGGGAAGAAGTGGAGGTAATGAATAAAGATACTTTTTTCTGTGAAACAGAATAAAGAATTGATTGGTAATTTGAGATTTAGGGTCAAAAGGAGGTTTTTAAAGACAAGAAATGTTTCAGTGAGGATGGGAAGAATACATTAGAAAGGGAAATTGAAAGATGCAGGAAAGAGAGGGGAGATAATTACAGCAGTATGCTGGAAGACAAGTACAGAAACCCATTTACTGAAACAGGAAGGAAAAGCAGAGAAAGTGGGAATAAATGTAGGTTGGTTGATCTGGCATTGGAAAGTTCAAAGTTCCTGCCTGAATGCAAAAAAGTGAGGTAATTGGCCTGGAGGGATAGCTTGTGGAAGGTTGAGGATAGGGCTGTGAAGGAGTCGTCTTGAAGTGTGGAAAAGCAGCCTTGCTAGGGAAGGCAGGTATATGAGGAATCTAATTTAGCCATAATGGGATAAGTCCTAGGTAAGGTTTTAGAGGCAGGACAAAAGGCAGCACTTAGTTCTAGCTATTGTATAGCTGCTAGCCACACATGTGGCAACTGAGCACTTGGTGTTTCCCTAAAATGTAAAATATTTCAGTAATTATTACATTGATTATATTTTGAAATGACAATATTTTGTTATATTGGGTTATATAAACTATATTATTAAAATTAATTTCACTTGTATCATTTTGCCTTTTTGGTGCTACTAGAAAATTTAAAATTACATATGTGGCTTACATTATTTGTACTGGACAGACCTGGTCTAAAATATTTTGCTATAAATTAAGGAGCCTCTAGACCTCTGTTCTTTCCTGTCCAGGGAAATCACACGGGAGCTCAGCATGCAGTCAGTTTCGCATTTTGGAGTTGTTTTTCCCCCACATAAATTAATCTGCATTTATCACCACTGAATTTCATTTTAGAAAACCTTTTCCTGCTCAGTTCTAATACATCTATATTTTAAGTTTGATCACATTTACTCTAGTGATAAGTACTGCACAAAATTAAGTAGCAACTATTGTGGTACCCAGATTACTGTACATTATTCTTTCTAACCTTGGATCCCATTTTGGAAACACATCCTGTATTCTGTCTTTATGTTGTTGTTGTTATGTGCCGTCGAGTCGGTATCCGACTCATAGCGACCCTTACAGGGTTTTCAATGGCTGACTATTTCGGGATTGCCTTGGTAGTGGATTGCCAGGTCCTTCTCCCATTTTTGTGGTGCTAGGAATCGAACTCGGGACCTCAGAGACTGCAGCGCAGCACTCTACCCACTGACCTAAATCCCAGCTCATTCTGTCTTTAAGGTGTTAAAAATAATCAAGCTAAGTGTGTGATATCATTATTTTTCCTGATAACATCACATAAAGTTCCAAAAGTTCAGGGCTTTTTCTTTACTACCTTAAAATGCTTTGTAAAAGGCAATAGATAAGAAGTTTTGGTACCATTTGTCACTTAAGGAAACAGATCTAGAGAGATTATACAGTTTTTTGATGCCAGAAAGGAAGTTCTTATCCTCGATTCTTGTATTTTGATTGCAGAGCATTCCCAAATGGTATCTTAACCACATCATAGTTTATGATCCTGAAAAGGTTTATAAACTTGTGGTCTCATGTGCTTTGCGCCCAATGAAAATTTCAAAAGCAAAAAATCAAATCTTATTGTTAATCTTTGAAAGAATGTGTAACTTTATTAGTGTAATGGCATCTGAATACTGACCAATTATACCAATCCCATTAATTATTCAGTTCATAAAATTTTCCAGGGTATAAAGTTTGCATGTAATAGTATCCCTAGTAACTATGTGCCTGAGAAATCAGACCAACACCTCAAACACTTACACTAATTTGCTATAGCTAATGTTCATAGATATTATAGAGTTTTCATATTATCAACTTAATATATCTGATCCTGTCAGATCTCGGAAGCTAAGCAGGGTCGAACCTGTTTAATACTTGGATGGGAGACTGCCTGGGAACACCAGATGCCGTAGGCTTGGGAGATGCACCTGGCAACCCACTCCCAGTAAACAATCAGCCATTGAAAACCCTATGAGCAGCAGAGAAGCACGGACAATAGTGTTTCTCCTGTTGTACGTAGGGTTGCTATGAGTTGGATACTGACTCGACAGCACACAACAACAACAACAAAGTTATAAGTTTTCCTATTTCTTTAAAAAAAAAAAACTACCAAATAAAGATCAAGCTAGGCCCTTTGTTTAATAGTTAAAAGTAGTTTGCTAGTTTTAGCAAACCTTGGCTTTGTCATACTAATCTACAGGGCATCACTACTTTTAACTTTAAAGTCAGACTTGTTGTTGTTCTTAGGTGCCATTGAGCTGGGTCCAACTCATAGCAACCCTGTGTACAACAAAATGAAACATTCCCTGATTCTGTGCAAGGCACATGATCTTTTTTATATTTAAGCCCATTGTTGCAGGCACTGTGTCAGTCCATCTTGTTGAGGGTCTTCCTTTTTTTTGTTGTTGACCTGCCGATCTCCCAAACATGATGTCCTTCTCCAGAGATTGGTCCAGAGTCTGACCAGTGTCCTAAATTTGTAAAACAAAGTCAGGATTCTTGGTGAGGGGGAGATGAAGAGATGCTAGTTAGAAAGTCATTGCCCTACCTCAAAGGCCTCAGCTTCCTTTATTATACCTGATGATGTCATCTTTTCATCCATAAACATATGAGATAAACTGTTTCCTGAGGTTCTCCATGAACATACATGTGTTTTGATTTTTTTCTAAAACTCCACTTTCCCTTCATGACTATTATGGATGGATAATTATAAAAGGTGAGCTTGAAAAAGTGTGCAATGTTTTACAATTTTTCCAAAATATATTTATCTAGGTGGCACATATCCGAGCAGAAAGAGATATTTTGGTAGAGGCAGATGGTGCCTGGGTGGTGAAGATGTTTTACAGTTTTCAGGATAAGAGGAACCTTTATCTAATCATGGAATTTCTCCCTGGAGGTAAATAGCAATGACAAATCAAGCACATCTTCATATGTAATAACTTTGTTGATTAGTTTTACTAATGTATTCATAGCTCTGAGGCTTTACATAGGCATGTTTTTTCGGTATTTAATTCTTTAATAATTATGGTCTCATTTTGGCCACAAATCATATTATTTTGAAGAAATGATTAGGCTGGCACATTTTAAGTACTGCCATTCTGGGTCCACTGTAACCAATTATACTGTTATAAGAATAGAGTTAAGAAAAATAAGCCAACAGACAAGACAAAAACCCAATGGGCAAATGATAGAAAACATATAGAAGAAAAGCCCTGGCTGGTCTATAATATAGAAAAATGTTCAGCTTCACCAATATTCAGGGAAATGCAAATTAGAATGAGATACCATTTCACACTCATCAGATTATCAAAAACTGTAAAGTTTGATGATACTGAGTATTGGTTGTACTGTGGCCGATACTGGCTTTTTGTAAACTGTTCTCCAACTTTTATGGAGAGCAATTTAGAGCTCCAATGAAGGTGAAAATTAATGTGTCCTACAATCCAGCACTTTCACAGCCAGCTGTATTCCCTGGAGAGTGTCCCCCCCTGTGCACAAGAGGCCAGGGACAGATGCTCACTGCAGCAGTGGCATCATAGGGAAAACCTGGCTGCAAGATAGATGCCCATCAGGGAAAGAATGGAAAACTGATATCTGGCTGCTATATGATGAAATATTTTACGATAGTTAAAAGTCACAAGCTATATCTGTTTCAACAGTAAACTCTCAGAAACTGAGTAAAGTGAAACAAAGCAAGCTATGGAATCACATGTACAATTTGACACCATTTTTGTAATTTAAAAAAACATGAAAGAGTATAAATTCATAGATTAATACACACATATATGAAAACACACTTTAAAAATAAGCTGGGAGGATACACACCAAACCAAATGTATCCATCATTGCTCTGCTAAGAGGGAAGGGGAAATAGAATGGGAATGCAGGAGAAAGAATACTTCTACATATTATTTTTTTAAAAAGCAGATTTGAGAAAATGTTATCAGCTGTCAATTCTGTGTTTTAAGGGCACCAGTGTTTTTGGTAATTAAAACTTACTGTTTGCCCTTTTCTAAAGAAAAAATTCTTGAGAATAACAAAATGTCCAGAAGTGACTTTTAGAGGGCTAATATATTATTGGACTAAAGAGCTCCGGGTATTTTTGAAACTTTAAAAATATATATATCTAGTTTCTAGATGTACTTAATTCTTTTTTTTTTTTTCCCCTTGCTGGGGCTGGGGACTCACATGTGCTAGGCAAGGGCTTTATCGCTGAACTATGCCCTCAACTCCTTCTTTATTTTTCATTTTCAAACAAGGTCACATTTGGCATAGGCTGCCTCTGACCTCAAACTTGTGATCCTCCTGCCTCAGCCTCCCTAATAGCTGGGACTACAGGCATGTGCTACAGCACCTAGATAATTTTTTGCAACATTTAATATATTTTCCTCAGCAACTTATTCTGAAAGTTGAGTGGTGGATATTACTTCATTATCAGATCTGCTCTGATTTGATCTCACAATCTGTACCCTAAAACCATGACATGCCATGCAACTTTTGCTTATGCAGTGACCCTTTTATTTGGTCCCAGAGATGGTAGAGGTATTTCGGATAGGTCATAAAGTGCCAAATCAGGTGTAAGTTCTGTAAATACAAAGAAACTTTTTGCAAGATATTCCCCTTTTGAGGCATTTTCAATAACATTTTACTTTTCTTTTCTTAGGTGACATGATGACATTGTTAATGAAGAAGGATACCTTGACAGAAGAGGAAACACAGTTCTACATTTCAGAGACTGTTCTGGCAATAGATGCAATCCACCAGTTAGGTTTCATCCATCGGGATATTAAGCCAGATAATCTTTTATTGGATGCCAAGGCATGTGAATAAACTGGAGAATTATTAGGCTGCTGATTATTTTACATAGTAATAGAGCTGACTTTGTGATTAGAAATGGGTGATTGCAATTTAGATTATTAGTAAACTACATTATTTCATAAAATGGTGTGATAGGAGAGAACTAGGATAGGATGACATCAAGGGATGTGGCTACATTTTTATTGTCCTGTTTTCTACTTTTAAAAATCATAGTCCTAAAATAGTTATAATTTTACATTTTCACCTGTACGAATTCCAAGCTAAGAATTTTTATAATTGCATTTTAAAGAGGAATTTATAATAAGATTTTCTTGTTTTCAAAGTTAATATGTTTTTATTGGATTTTTCCCTTCTATTTCCTTTTTCTTTTCTTTCTTTCTTTCTTTTTTTTTTTTTTAGGGACATGTAAAATTATCTGATTTTGGTTTATGCACGGGGTTAAAGAAAGCTCACAGGACTGAATTCTACAGAAATCTTACACACAACCCACCAAGTGACTTTTGTAAGTCTGCTTTTGTTTTCTGGTTAACATTTCATTGTTGGTTTAATTTCATACTCTTAAGGCCTGAGGGGCTGGGATTTAGCTCAGTTGGTAGAGCGCTGAGCTGCAGTCTCTGAGGTCCTGACTTCAATTCCCAGCACTGCAAAAATGGGAGAAGGACCTGGCAATCCACTCCCAAGGCAATCCCGAAACAGTCAGCCATTGAAAACCCTATGAGGGTCGCTATGAGTCGGATACTGACTTGACGGCATACAACAACAACAACATAAGGCCTGAAGATTCTTTCCCTCCCCCTCACTTGTCCCTCCCTAAATTTACATGTGTTTTAGATATTTGTGTGATATATCCCCCCCCCAGAGTTTTCTCCTCATGATTACAATTCTGTCTTGCTGAAATTAGCATTTCAAAACATGAACTCAAAGAGGAAAGCAGAAACATGGAAGAAGAACAGGAGACAACTGGTGAGTCAACCACATTTTTAAGAAAAGAATTTGTGCCCTTGTCTTAAAACCTCATCTAGTTTTTTTGCTCGACTGTTTTGTACTTCACAATGATCAGGACTTTGTAGTAGTGAAGGTTCTGTGTTCTGGGAGCATAGTTTTCCTTAGTTTCTCTTCAGAGTTTATTTGTCTGTAAAGCAGGCTGTCAATTTTTACTTTATGGTTTAACCTTTTAGAGTACTTTATTGAGCATAGCTATGAGTAAGTAATCTGTCTAGTTGTAATAAGCATGTTAAATAAAACTCACTGCACTGAGTGTGACTGTGATAAACAGGTTGTGTTTCCATTTTCCATGCCTGTGGTATAAGTCCTGTTACAACAAATATCAATCAGTAAGTAAGTAGTTATGAGTTTCTAAGAACTTTATAGACCAAGAAAACAGAAAGTTTGGGATGTCAACTTAATTACTCCTTTTATGTAGAATTATACTGTTTTTAACCCTGTATTATTATCCCTCTATTACTCAGCAAATGCATGAATTGCTTCCCCCTTTTCCTCTTTCCTTTTTTCTTTTGTAATAGGTTCATGAACTTTCTTAAGATTAGGAATGTGTCTTTTGACTTTTTTCCTAGTTTCTTATACAATGCCCAGTGCATATAGATAGTCTATATAAATATTTGTTCAATTCAACCAAGTGATGAAAAGAGATACTAATTCACCATTCCCTTACGGAAGTAATACACTGAAAAGTAATAGTCTGATACCTTTTAAAATCACATAAATCACCTTTGTGTTATTGAGCTCATTCTCTCATTAGCCCAAGTAATTGCAAACTTTCTATGCTTGTAAAACATTTCAGTGTTTTTGAAAAGTGCATTGAGCTATGCATGAAAGAAACAAATGTCATTCTACCTTTGTTGTTGTTGTTGTTGTTAGGTACTGTCGAGTCGGTATCCGACTCATAGCCACCCTCTGTACAACAGGGGAAACACTATTGTCAGTGCTTCTCTGCTGTTCATAGGGTTTTCAATGGCAGATTGATTTTTGGGAGGGGGTTGCCAGGTCCATCTCCCAAGCCTACAGCTTCTGGTGTTTCCAGGCGGTCTCCCATCCAGGTACTAACCAGGCCTGACCCTGCTCAGCTTCCAAGATCTGACGGGATCGGATGCCACAGGGCTACTGCTGCAGGCATTCTACCTTTAAGTATGCCATTTTCAGATCAGATTTTGCAGTTCAGAAAACAATTGCAACATTCCCCATTTTTAAAGGGGAAAAAATGAATACTGCTTAAAAATATGGCAAGGGGCAGATGTGGTGGTGCATACCTGTAATCTCAGCACTCAGGAAGCTAAGACAGGGGTATCTCAAATTTGAGGCCAGCCTGGGCTTCACAGCAAGATCTTGTCTCAAAAACCAAAACAAAACAAAATAAAAATACGGTGTGGAAATTCTGTTCCCCCCATTTCTAGAGTGATAATTTGTAACTCGTAAGTCATGTATTTATAAGTGGTGTGTGCATTAACTCCTGTGTGTGAGCATGGGTCCCTGTGCTCAAGGCCAGCAGTCATCATTGCTTATATCAGTGTTTCCCAAGGGAGAAGTAGAGATGTCTTTATTGGTGTTTGGGGCAGGAAATTTTTTCTGCCCACTAACTGCCAATCCTGTTTTCCCTCAGGTCATTAAGATGACAAAATCTGCTGTCACACATTTTCAGATGGCCCTGAGGGTAGTACCCCTCACTGAGAACAACTATCTTAAAGAAATAGTTTTTGTAGGATTTGATATGAATTAAGGATGAAAAACTGAATAGCTTTGCGATGGATAAGAGTACTCTAGAATTAAGTTTATAATGAAAATACCTAATGCTTATATAGAAGTTGACAGTTTACAAAGCACATTCCTTTTCTTGTTTTATCCTCACTTCAACTCTGTTAGGGTAGGTTTTATTACCCTAATTTTATGTAATCAGAGGTGAAGGCTCAAAGAGGTTGAATAACTTACCTAAGAACACAGTAGGGATGAGAGGGGAAGTCAGGTGTGCTGAGTTCAACCTTTTCATTGGTTTTGAGATGGATTTAGGGCTACATATAAAATAACTTGCTGGAACTTGTTGGAGTGCAGAAGTCATATATTCAATAACAATTTCTGACTCAGTACTTATCAATAAGCCTTATACATGATAAATATGCAAAAAAAGTATTAAATAAAATTCTAACTTCTTTTACTTTTTTTTTTTTTTTCCAGTACTGGGGTGCTGAACCCAGGACCTCCTGCATACTTTGCAAGCACTCTACCACTGAGCTTCACCACTAACATTTTTTTTTAATTTTTTATCTTGAGATAGGGTCTTGCTAAATTTCACAGGCTGCCTCTGGCCTCAAACTCAAGATCCTCCTGCCTTTGCCTCATGAGTTGCTGGGATTTCAGGTGTGCACCCCCATGCCTAGCCTAAAATTTAACTTCTGTGTATGGTGCTTTTTCCAGTAGTGAACCATACAGAGCCCCACCCACACACCCCTTTTTTAAATGTTAAGAATACTGGTTTGACAAGTTGCTCCTTTGTAGGCATATTCCACAGTTGGGACGCCAGATTACATTGCTCCAGAAGTATTCATGCAGACTGGTTACAACAAATTGTGTGACTGGTGGTCTTTGGGAGTGATTATGTATGAAATGCTAATAGGTATGTTCTGTCATTAATTTATATACATAATGCATATATTTCCTTGAGTGCCATTGTTTGAATACATGATAGATATGGGCAAAAGTAGCTAGCCATTTTAAACCTATTTCTAACATTCTTCAGTGTTAAATGCATACTGATACATATCAGCAAACTCTCTGGGGATTCTGTTGCAGAAAAGGAGGTATTGAACCTCAAATTCCCATGTATCAAAATAATATCTGCATGGCTTTATAGATAAATTGGAGAGGGGATGCTCTAAATCTTTAATCAATTTTATTAGCAATTTTATTGTAGATTCATGAGTGATGACGTTTTTGCTAGATAGATCATTCCAAGTTTTGTTTCTTCTGGCACATAATTTAGTTGGTATAATTTAATTGATCATAGAAGCTAATAAAACTTCTGTTTTCCTTGATATATAGGCTACCCACCTTTTTGCTCTGAAACGCCTCAAGAAACATACAGAAAAGTGATGAACTGGAAAGAAACTCTGGTATTTCCTCCAGAAGTACCTATCTCTGAGAAAGCCAAGGACCTAATTCTCAAGTAGGTGGTTATATTCCTAGAGTAGTTCAGTGTGTCTTAAAACTTCACAAGTGCCTGAAAAATCCACTTCACTTTTGTGAGGGGGAAAGGTGATACCACTGATCTATTCAGTCAAAGAGGCCAATAAAAAAAAGGTGTTTTTTAAAATGCAAACTCTAATCCAAGCTTGGTGGCACATGCCTTTAATCCTAGCAACTCAAGAGGCAGAGGCAGGAGGATCACAAGATTGAGGCCAAAGGCAGCCTCCGTAAATAAGTGAGATCCTGTCTCAAATTAAAAAGTATAAAAAGTAAAAAATGGGCTAGGAGTACAGTTTAGTGGTAAAGTGCTTGAAAAGCATGTGTGAGGCCCTAGGTTCAGCCCCTTAGTACTGCAAAACAAAAACAAAAACAACAATGAAACAATTTGTTATTCACTGTAGTAACCCAATGCCAACTATGATGAAGCATTTTGGTATTGTTATGAGTGGCTGGAAACAATATAAATTGGGACAACCTGTGGGAACACCCATTTAGCGCATATTATATAAAATCTTTAAGCTGTATGTGACCTTTGTCTTGGCAATTCTATTGTAGGAATTTTGCTCATGCAGGTAATCAGACATGTAAAGATTCAGGTATGTTTATCATAGTATTAGTTTTGAAAAATTGGAAACCGTCTAAATGTTCAACAATAATAGACTCAAGTATAGTATTTCCACATGCAAGATACAGAAAATAAATTTGCAGAAAAATATTTAATGACTTGGTGAAATTTTCTCAGTATATTAAGTGAAAAAATGTAGTCCTAATATAGTGCTATATCAACACAGTATTTTTGGCTGGGTGCAGTGGCACACGCTTGTAATCCCAGAGACTTAGGAGGTGGAGGAAGGAGGATCACAAGTTGGGGGAGCTTGTATAACTTAGCAAGACCTTGTCTCAAGATAAAAAATTAAAAAGGGGTAGGGTATAGCTCATTAGTAGAGCAATTAATTGCAAGGTATGTACGAAGCCCTGGGTTCAGCCCCCAATACCACTAAAAATAATTATTACAAGATATTAGAAGGAAATGACTGTAAAATAGTTATAGTAGTTATTCCTAAATAATGTTAAAAAGATGAAAACACTTGAAATAATGAAACTAGAGTACTTTAGATGTGACTTGTATATAATAATTTCTGTTTCTTTGTTCTAGATTTTGCACTGATTCTGAAAATAGAATTGGGAATAGCGGAGTAGAAGAAATAAAAGGTCATCCATTTTTTGAAGGTGTAGACTGGGGACATATAAGGTATGTTCCTAGGCTTTGAATCGAAGAGATCTGAGTAAAACAAGTTTCTAGATTTAGTAAGTAATTTACCTATGATTCTGCTAGATTAAAGACAGAAGTAACACCATTATAATGTTATTAAGTCAGAGTTTTCTAGCTAATTTAATGGTTACAGCTAAATGACTCATTTTTGGCTAGTGTCCACTTAAAGAGAAAAAACATTGTGCATCTGTTTAGATTCTCATATTCATAGTTACATGATGAAGGCTGTTAGCATATGAAAGTTATTTACATTTCACACTGTAACCCCTTATTTTTGTATTCTTTCTTAATGTACCATACTTTGTCTCCTTAATTTATAAAAAGGTACAGTTTCTTCTTTAAACATTGGTGGGAGGAAAGGAGTTAAATCAGGCAATTAACATCGAAGAATTTGCTTATGGTTATTGTGAGCTCTGGCTTTTCAGTTTATAGTCACATTGTCTTAAATAGTTCTGGTCTATTTTACGCGCAGCAACAGCTGAGAAACACAAATCTGAGCATGCCATTTTTCTCGTTCCCTTTGCAGTTAGAACGAAGTTGTTGTTATTAGGTGCCTTTGAGTCAGGTGTGAATCATAGCGACTCTGTGTACAATAGAACAAAACACTCCTCAACTCTGCCCTGCCCAGCACCTATGTCAGTGCTTCTTTGCTATTCATAGGGTTTTCAATAGCTGATTGTTTAGAGGTTGTTACAGGAGTGGGCTGCCAGGACCTCTTCCCATTTTTGCGATGCTGGGGATCCAACCCAGGACCTCAGAGAGTGCACAGTTTCACTCTACCAACTGAGCTAAACCCCAGCCCCAGAATGAAGTTAGGAACCTCTAACTGGCTTTTAGACCTAGTGGTGATGGCTCTTGCTTTACCTGTGCAAATTACATCTTGTGTAGCCTTCCCTACATTTTGTACCTCAGAGTTCTGTCATGTGCTATTCATTCTGGCTGAAATGTGCTTTTCTCCCCTGGCCTCCTCCTTGCCTCTGCTCCTGCCCTGCCTAGCCAGCTCTTTTCCATCTTTCCAGACAATTCACATTACTTCTTCAGTGCAGATCTTCCCTGGAGATCACCACGTGCTAGGCACTCCACCTGTTACAATAACAGTAAGACTGACAGGTGCAGTGGCACATGCTTATAATCCCAGCAATTTAGGAGGTGGAGGCAGGAGGATTGTGAGTTTGAGACCAGAGGCAGCCTGCATAACTTAACAAATCTGTCTCAAAATGAAAAGTAATAAATGGGCTGGGGGTGTAGCTAGGTGGTAGAATGCTTGCACAGCATGTGTGAGGCCCTCGGTTCAACCTCCTGTTATTGTTTTTAGGTGCCATCTAGTTGGGTCTGACTCCTCACAACCCTATGTGCAACAGAATGAAACACTACCTGACACTGTTCCATGCACACAATCTTTTTTATGTTTTAGCCCATTGTTGCAGTCACTGTGTCAGTCCATCTAATTGAGGACCTTCTTTTTTTCATTGACCTGCCACTCTCCTAAACATGATGTCTTTCTCCAGGGATTGGTCCCTCCTAGTACCATAAAAAATATAATAAAATAAGATTATTTGATCATCTCTTGTGTGCCTAATACTTTTATAAGTATTTGCATTTCTCATCCTCATAATGAATTCAATGAAGTAGGAACTATTATTGTCTCTGTTTTACAGATGAGGAAGCTTTAAGGCATACAGAAGTTAAGTAAATTGTCATACAGTGTCATTGCTAGTAATTCGACTAGAATTAGAGCTAGAATTAGAGCTTGAATTAGACTCAGGCAGTTTGATTCTGGAATCTTCTTTTTTTTTTTTTTTTCTTTGGTGCTGGGGATCAAACTCAGGGCTTGTACATGCTAAGCACATGCCCCACCACTGAGCTACATCCCCAGCCCTTGGAGTCCTCTTAACTGCTATACTGCATTATGCTGCACATACATCATTTCATTGACTAGAACTATGATACCTCACATTTTATATCTGGAAGGATGCTTAGAGATTACCAGTCTAATCTCTTGGTTTTGTAATGAGGAAACAGTCTTGGAAGAAGGACTTGCCTGCTTAAGTTCAAGCTGCTAGTTAATGACAAGAAAGGTTAGATCTCAGAGATCCAGGGTCTGTGGTTCTTACCACTAAACTAAATTTGTTAAGTATAGATAAGTTAGAATAATTCTGGTAAAAATATATACATGTTTGTACATAATTTGGTAAGTTTAGCACTTAATATCTTCATTAAATATTTCATAAAAAAGCAATAGAAACTGATAGTTATTCTATAGCTATTTCTATAACTACTTCTATAATTGTTTTTAGCATGATATGAAGGCATATTTATGACTTTTTAAACTTAATATCCCTGATTCTCTTAAAATAAGTATGACAGATGTTTTTGCATTTACATTTCATCACAATTATGTGGTCTCTTCATCCTTTGTGCCCTGTATTTTCACAAATGACTTTGGATTTATGGATCTTCTCCTAGAATTCTAGTCCTAAATCACTGAGACTTAGGTATGTTCTAGTCCTCATAATCTCCCACATACTTTATAATTATAAATTTTTTAAAATAAAATCTCTTTTGTTTTACTTTCCTTTCATTAGCTCTTATTTTTTCATTTAGAAAATTTCATAATAAAGTCTTGGTACAAAAGTATAAAAGTTCGCTGGGCGAGGTGGCGCACACCTATAATCCCAGCGGCTCAGGAGGGAGGCAGAGACAGAGGTGGGAGGATTGCAAGTTTGAGACCAGAGGCAGTCTGCATAACTTAGAAAGACCCTGTCTCAAAAAGAAAAAAAAAAATGGGCTGGGGTTGTAGCTCAGTGGTCCAGCACTTGCAAAGCATGCAGGCGCGAGGCCCTGGGTTCAACCCCCAGTACTGGGGGAAAAAAAAAAAGTATAAAAATTCCAAGTAAATGAAAATATTTTAGTAAAAAGTTAAACTCAACTATTTTTAAATATACTTTACTATTCTCAAATCCACAATAATGTCCTGGGCATTTCTAATCACCATAAAATAGCATACAAGATTTTCAAGAAGAATTATTTGTTGGAAAATTAAGAATTCAAGAATATTTACCATTGCTGGTCAATTTCCTTTTTACAGGGAAAGGCCAGCAGCAATCCCTATAGAAATCAAAAGCATTGATGATACTTCAAATTTTGATGACTTTCCTGAATCTGATATCTTGCAACCAGGTAAGTCAGTTTTATAATATAATTAACACTATTAAAACTGTGAAGATGATGACACTTCACTAATGAAATTCCTTTGATCTTGGTTAAATTTTCTGTTTCCTAGTGCCAAATACCACAGAACCGGACTACAAATCTAAAGACTGGGTTTTTCTCAATTATACCTATAAAAGGTTTGAAGGGTTGACTCAGCGTGGCTCCATCCCCACCTACATGAAAGCTGGGAAATTATGAATGAAGATCACATTCACCCACAACCAAGAGAACTCAGGTAGCTGCATCACCAGGCTTGGCTTGGCGTAGATAACAAGACACTGAAATACTCCTGAAGATGGTGGTGCTTACTGACTGCAAGAGGAAATTCTACAGGATTAGGATTTCTAAGACTACTACAGGAATTGGTTGGCAGTGCCAGCTGGCTTTTTTTTCTTAATATTTTATTATTTTTGTTAACTTTATTATACGGAGGTACTGGAATAAAAGGAACGTACATCCCTTTCTAACTGCACTGCCTACATGTGTATTAAGGTCCATTCTGCCTGTATGTGCTGTGGCTTTGAACTGTAACACCTCTAATCAATTCAGGAGAAATACATATCATTTAAAGCAACATAGGCTAACCTGTAGGTAATACTGCAGTATTGCTGTTTTCTGGCAAATCTTCTGGGTCTAGATAATCAGTAAAAGCCATCTTCTGTAGTTGATGTTAGGACATTTACCCTATTTGTTTGGACATCTATAGAGTATATATGAGGACAATTTCTGTAATGATTTTAAGAAATTTAAAAAGAAACATACTGATTGTTGAAAATAGAATTTATCATCAAGTTATTACACAAACTCCACAGTAGGAAGTGGCAAGTTTCTAATAGGGAAGAGGAAGTTTAACATCTTCCCTCAAGCACTCCACTAAAATACTTTGCATTCAGAAATACTGATGACCTTTATTTATATACCTAGTTTGTATACTCTTAAGGAGATGTACTGCATTATATAAAATGTAAAGTTGCTTTTCTGATGATAAGAAGACCTTTTTTTTTAAATAAGAGGACATGGCTTTATTTTGATTATGGTGAGTTGAATTTTAGAAATGACTGTGAAGGCTGGGTATGTGTGGTGGCACATTCCTGTAATCCAGCACATGAGAGGCTAAGGCAGGAGGACTGGTGCAAGTTCGAGACCAGCCTGGTCTACATAGCGAGTTCCAAGCCAGCCTGGGCTGCACAGAGAAACCCTGACTCAAAAAGCAAAACAAAACAAACAAAACAAAAACAACAAAAGAAGAAAAAAAAAAAAAAAGACCATGAAGGCTGCTTGTAGAACCTAGTGTATTTTTATTAAACTATTTTTTTAAATGTCAAACTTCTGATCATGTAAATGGACTTATAGAGAACAAAGGTATTTACTTTGGTTTTCTAGAAAGTTGTTACATATCATAGCTAGTAACCTTTTATTTCTTTTGATGAAAGTTTTTCCTTTGATAGCATTTGTATTATTGTGCCATTATTTTCTTATGCTCCAAATGTACCAAAGATCCTAAACAGAGTGGATATGTTCATTGGAGTAGAATTTTACTTTCCTGTGGGAATGCTGTATTCAGACATGATAGATCTTTGATGGAGATCAGTTTACTCAAGGGCAGCACTGTCCATGTTTAGCTACATCACTGTGGTTAATACCAATGGAATCGTGGAAGTAAATGCAGGCCATGGGGCTGTGATTAGAAGATTAGGGATGTTAAAAGTCACCATCAAATTCTTTAGGTATTTCCCTAAGAATTAGGTAATGGTTTCTTGCTCAACATTTTAGTTCTAAAATGAATTTCCAAGGTATGGGTTTTATAAATTCAAGTTTTGGTTTCATAAGTCCTAGTTGAAGAATAACACTTTATCAAAGAATGGGCTAATGTTTATCTTAACTGTTAATTGATACAAATATAGAATTACCTGTGATCAAAATCTTACCTGATGACTGCTTTGTAGGAATGTCTTTCTTAAGGAGAAAGAATTGCATAAGAGCATTATGCAATTTTGTAAGTGTTGCTGCTACATGATTCCACCATGTTTTTAGTAAGGCTATCCTGGTGTGTACCTCTCCTTTTGTTTGCTTTTTTATTTTTAAGTATTTGGTGAATACTTATGTGTTCATTTGATAGTTCATCTCTATTTTTCTACTCTGGATCATACGGCTGAGAATTTAGCAGAAACAACTAAGAAAGCTGTGCTTATCTCAATTTGACTGATTTTTCTAATTATAGCTGATTTTAATTTAAAATTTTTCTTCAACTTCTACTGGAGTTTATAAGATTTTCTCACTCCAACTCATCCTATTGTCAAAAGGATTTTAATCAGCACAGGTCTCTGACTACTAGAGATATTCTCTCTTTGAAATTTTAAATTCAGAACATTGAAAATGCTTTTGCTGCAACCATGATTTTGTTTTCTTTATTGAAATTTTACTTTTTTTTTAAAAGGACTTTTTGCTAGTGCAATAACAAATAGGTAAGATGTGAAGAAATTGCAACATTCTCTAGTTCAAGTATGATAACCACTGTAGTGTAGAAAATATTAATTCTAGTTGACTGAGGAGATTGAGATTAATATAAAGAGATGAATTACCCACATTTATTTTTTAATTACATAAGAATATAGCATTTTTTATTTCCTTCATTATTATAAACAGAAATAAGTTGGAAGTAGTTATGATTTCTTGGTAGTGGAAGGGACATTTTAGAAAGTTTACTTTGTTTAGAGTCGGAATTCTTTCCTGTGTTAATGCAGTGATTCACAGTCTTTAGGGATTTCTCCTCTAAAGTATTTCTTAAGTGCCTATCTCAAAGAAATTAAAGACTGTCTGCCCTTTGAAGCTAAGAATTTGATTCATGATGCAAATTAACCAGATAATTTGCAAAGTACCCTTGGGATTGACTTTTCCCTATTACACATTTCCTTTATTTCAGGTGAATCATTTAATTTCAATGACAAAACCCTATCTAATTAACTGGGTATAATGGCATTTTCTTTAAATTAGACTCTATTTTGAATTTTAAAAGTTTTATTATAAACTATGTGTTTTTGGTTTTTCTAAGTATATAGAAAGCTTGTATAATTCAGATTTATTGGTTCTTGATTTAATGTAGATTTTGACTTTTTTATTAAAAACCTTTGTATTAAAGTGAATTATGATGCTTTTCTTTCATGCATTTATTAATTAACTTAGCTGTAAGTCTTTAAATGCATTATGCTGTCTGAAAATAGAGACTCACTGCTTATAAGCTAGTCACTTCTAAAAGGAATATATAGATGATTTAATAAGCTAGTTCGCTTTATGGAAATCCAAGTGTGGACTATTAAAAGCGTTCTTTGGTTGCTAAGATTTAAGATAGGGTTTTATTTCCATAACAGCATATGGGTTTAAAAAAATCACCTCCATAACTTTGTGTTAATCTGTAAAATTTAAAATATTTTTAAGTATATTTAATTTTGGTGTTTTAATGTAGAAAACTTTTAGACAATCAGTCTCTACTGGCAGGAATAAAACAGTTATCTAACCTTGATGGTCTACAAATAAATTAATTGAGATTTTAAACAGTCGAGGTCCCTGGCTACTAGACATATTCTTTCTTTGAATTGTTAGAATTTGGAACATTCAAAATTTCTGTTTTGCTGCAACCATGATTATCTCCTGTTTTCTTTATTTAAAATTTATTTTCTCTTTAGAAGTGCACTTATTTCTGAAAAAATCTTAAACAGTTAGAACAAATATAAATACAAGACACTTGGGAGTATTAGCGATATTTTAGATTTTTATGACAAAAATGTGAGGGGATATTGCTGCTTTAAAAAGGAATAAAGTAATAAAAATATATCTTAGTTATTTTTTTAAAAAGCAATATAATCCAGCAATTGTCTAGAAAAATAATCATCAGGCTATTGAATTCAGTGTTTCAAAAAATGTTTTGGTGGCATGAGGGCTTTTTCACTGAAGGTAAGACAAGAATAAAAACAATGTTTACGAAATATCTGTTGGTGAGGTTTGTTTTATTTTTGAGATCGATATTTTCCAAAGCTCAAAGAGACTATTTTGTGAATGTAGATTGCTGAGTAACTATTATTTCTGAAGATTGCATCAAAAACAAAACAGCTGAAGTTTCAATTGTGTCACGTTTAAACAGTCAAGGCAGTTGAACAAGTTTATGTTTGAAAATGTCCAAACCTGTAGCCAAAAACATGTTGTTGTTGTTGTTGTTGTTGTTAGGTGCCGTCGAGTTGGTATCCGACTCATAGCGACCCTCATAGGGTTTTCAATGGCTGACCATTTCGGGATTGCCTTGGGAGTGGATTGCCAAAAACATACAACTACATAAACTGCAAGTTATAATTTTAGATACTTGCTAGGTATGCAGCTTAGATAAAACTATACCAGTGAGTCAAAACCAGTTCACAAGCAGTAAACTGAAAATGCTCAAAAGAGCACGGAGATACAGGTACTTAGGTACCACTACAGCCTGTCCCATGGAAGGCACAGTCAAGCCTGAGACTGGCCCACTGAGCCCAGAGGGAGTCAACCAGAGTCCCATTCAGCCTGGTTGTGCTCCAGCTGTTCCCTGACACCTCTTTCCATAATGCCCTCATCAGACAAAACAGCAAAAACAATGAAGGTCAGAATCTGGGCATCAGAGCATACGTGGAGACTCCAAATTCAACTTTCACCAACCTAATTCCTCCCCAAAAAAGCATCCACTGAGATAAAGAATTTACTTTTGTATACAAAATGCTTTCACTTATGTGATTCATTTCACCTTTTTAAAGCTATTTTGTCAATTAACAAAATTACCTACTGTCATTTTATAGATGATGAACATAAGGCAGAGTGATTGTGACTCACCCAGAACAGAAGTAAGAAATTGCTGTGGAACCCAACCCCAATGCCCCTTGGACTCCCCCAAATCCCAGATCATGCTCCATTGGCAGACTGCCATATGCCTTTAGGACTTCAGAACACACCGTGATATGACAGAATTGTTACTTGAGGCACTTAGAACTGCAAGTGACACAGGTAGGCAAAAAAAATGACTTCACTAAGAACGCAAATATCACGGTTAACTCGAAGACACAAGTAGAGAACTTCCAGGGTTGTCAGTGTAGCATCTCAAGAACATTATGAAGGACATAGGTCCTTGCTGGTTTTCTGTTTGTCATGTTCAAAGTGTTGGCTCTGTCCTTAGTCTTATTTTCTCAGGCTAGATGGCTGCAGGGACTCTAAGCATAAAACCCTCACACAATCTAAGATCTTAAAAAGAAACTGTAGGGGCTGTAGGTGTAGCTCAGTGATAAAGCATGCATCAGGCCCTGGGTCTGAGCCCCTGCACTACTAAAAAAATTTTAAAACAAAAGCATCTTATACACCCCTTCTTTTGAAGATCAAGAAAATTCTTTTCCAGAAACATTCTAAGCAAAGTAACCCTCATATCTTATTGGTTTTGTTTGTTTGTTTTTGCAGTACTTGGGATTGAACCCAGGGCCTCGTGCCTGCATGCTTTGCGAGTGCTGTACCACTGAGCTGCACCTCCAGCACATTTTTTAAATTTTTTGAGACAGGGTCTCGCTAAATTATGCAGACTGCCTCTGGTCTTGAACTTGCGATCCTCCTGCCTCCGCCTCCCGAGCCGCTGGGATTACAGGCGTGCGCCACCGCACCCGGCTCCTCACATTTTATTGGACATGACTGTAATCTATTGCTAAACCAGTACCTGGCCAGCTGGTTGACTTAAATCAAGGTTCACTTCCCTGCTACTGTGTTGGGGCTCACCTAAAAGCACATGGGCCTGCAGCCACAGCACTGATCCCATCAGATCTCAGAAGCTAAGCAGGGTCAGGCCTGGTTAGTACTTGGATGGGAGACTGCTTGCGAATACCAAGTGCTGTAGGCTTGGGAGAAGAACCCCGCAGCCCACTCCCCCCGACCCCCAAAAAATCAATCCATTATTGAAAACCCTTTGAATAGAGAAGCACTGACAATAGTGTTTCGCCTGTTGTATGTAGGGTTGCTATGAGTCAGACAACAACTCAATGGCACCTAATAACAACAACAACAAAGCACATGGCTATAAGGTACCAAATTAGAGTTCTTCTGACAAGCTACAAGATAACAAAAAGGGTACCAGAATCCAGGCATGGTGGCACATACTTGTAGTCCCAGCCTGGGCTATGTAATGAGATCCTGTCTCAAAAAAAAAAAAAAAAAAAGGCAGCAAGAAATGCCAGACAGATTTATAGTAATGGTTCTTACCTGAAGTCATTGCACCTGGATTCTGTTGCTGGATCTACTATTGCCTATAAATGAACCAAAGGCCATTTCTTTGTCCTTCCTGACCCAACCATGAAGTTGTTAGGTGCTGTCGAGTCAGGACTGTAGCAACCCTGTGTGCAACAGAACAAAACACTACCAAACACAGTGCCGTGCCCAGCTCTATTGTCAGTGCTTCTCTGCTATTCATAGGGTTTTCAATGGCTGATTATTTCGGGAATGAGCTGCTGGGTCCTTCTTCCAAGCCTACAACACCTGGTGTTCCCAGGTGGCCTCCCATGCAAGTACTAACCAGGCCCAATCCTGCTTAGTTTCTGAGATCTGACGGAATCAGATGTCACAGTGTGCTACCGCTGCAGGCGTCAGTGAAATAGGAGGGCTGAAAACCACTGTGCTTGATCATGCGTCAGCTGCATGTGTCCCAGGTTTCTTGTCTTTTGGAGAGTCACAAGGATAGAGCTGGGTCTCTGGACATCATATAGTGAGGATGGAAGTTTGGTTCAGTGACCAAGGCTTTGTCTTTCTAGTACTTTTGCCATCCTCCCACCTCCTATTTGTCAGAGCAGATTATATCTACAAGTCTGTTTCTAAAGTTGTTCAATCAGAAAGAGACACCCTCACCAACCTAATTCCTCCCCAGGGCCCGCCATGAGTGGGCGGTGATGATCTAATTACTGTTGATTCAATTCCTTTGTCTAAATTGGGAAGATGGACTTTGACTAGCCTTTTTATTAAAACATTAATGATCAAAGCCGTCAACATAGGATGACTTTAAAGTCTCTTCCAAAGGAAGAAACTCCTAACAGGAAAGTGAAACTCCATGTTGAGTGTAAAATCTTCTTTATTTTTCCTTGTCCTGTTGGGTAAAATCATTTTGAACAGAACTTAAGAACCTTCCTGTACAATTCTATACCAAGATTACCAAAGAGGACCCAGGACACCACGCCTGCTTTGAGAGTGTGCAAAACTTGCAAAAGTATTAGTTCAGTCTTACACACACACACACACACACACACACACACACACCCCATAAGGGAAAAATAAGCAGTAACTACACATACAAAAGCCTGCAGCCATACCACTGTGGTGTCCGATCCCATCAGATCTTGGAAGATAAGCAGTGTTGGGCCTGGTTAGTACTTAGATGAGAGACCACCTGGGGACACCAGGTGCTGTGGGCTTGGGAGAAGGACCTGGCAACCCACTCCCCAAAACAGTCAGTCATTGAAAACCCTATGAATAGCAGAGAAGCATGACAATAGTGTTTCACCTATTATATGTAGGGTCGCTATGAGTTGGACACCGACTAACAGCAACAATACATATAAAAATATCTGGACAATGATTCCTTCATTTTTGTCCTACATTTTGTTCCTCCCTACAGAGTTCTCAGAATTTTAGTATAGTGCCACTCCTGTCCTCTGGCTTACAGAAATAAGCCCACCTCTCCCCAGCATACTTAAGAAAATCCTTTTTTGATTTATTCATTTGTTGAAACAGGGTTTTGCTATGCAACCCAGGCTAGCCTTGAACTCACAATTATTCTGTTTCAGCCTCCTGAGTACTAGAATTATAGGCATGCACCCCCATGCATGTGCTTATTTGAAATAAGGATTTAGTTTGTCTCACCCTACACCTAAAATCACAATCTGTGGGGGTGGGTCTAAAATTCTGCACATTTTTATGTACATCAAACTTTGAAGACCACTGAGCTGAGGGAAAAAGGCCATTGCTGGACTTTTTCAATAGTAAACAATGTGTTCCTTATTGGTTATTGTGTTCCTTATTGGTTATTGTGAGAACCTCTATAGAAAGTAACTGATGCACAGTAGGTAAAGTAGAAAAGTCAGTGCTTACAGCAGTGCCTGGCACACAGTAGGCACTCCATAAATATTTGTGAACAAATGAATTATATAGCTACATTTTGTGAGTGGCCCAACTTTGTAACTAAGGTCAATCTCAAAATATTTTCACTTTTAATAAAAATATAAATTCAACTCCAAAAGCACTGAAAAAGGAATATACTTTTGGTGAAGTTATCTTCCAGGAAAATAACAAAAGAAGGTTTGCATAACACAATAAACCTCACTAAATACCCTTTTAAAAGATCCTTCTGAAATTTCCACTCCTTATGACGATTAGCATCACCTCATTTATTCCCTCTTCTTTCCTTTCTCTTCCTTCCTCTCTGAATACATTCTTCTCTACTTTTTCTCCTCTACTTGGGCCAGACTCAAGCTGATCTTTCCAATGCCAGAAGTCCATTGTGGGTCCATCTGTGCCCCTAGACATGCAGGGGACTTGTGGCCTCCCCATTTCTTCAAACTGTACTCCCATTCATTGACCCACTCAGCAAATCCAGGAATCTTCCCCAGGATTCACTCTCCATAAACTGCTGGTGGCAGGGTAGGAAAAAAAGGTAGTTTTAAATGTTCAGTTACTTTTCCCCTATCACTTGGGAGCTCAGAAATGAATAGTTATTTTTATGCATCATTGGAAATAATATCTTCAATTTAATTACACTCTGCCCACTCCCAAAACAATTCTGAAACAATCAGCCATGGAAAAGCCTTTGAAAGTCTCTATGAGTTGGCCCTGACTCAATGGCACCTAACAACAATAACAACAACAACAACAACTAAAATAGGTAGTATTCTTGTCCTGAACCAAATAAAATATTGAATTAGTCTTTTTTTTTTTTTTTTTTCGGTGTTGGGGGTTGAACCCAGGGCCTCGCGCCTGCATGCTCTGCAAGTGCTGGACCACTGAGCTGCACCTTCAGCCCATTTTTTTACTTTTTGAGACAGGGTCTTGCTAAGTTACTCAGACTGCCTCTGGTCTCGAACTTGCGATCCTCCTGTCTCTACCTCCCGAACTGCTAGGATTATAGGCATGCACCACCGCGCCTGGCTAAATATTTAATTAGTTTTAAGGGAAACCCAAATTAAGTTACATTGCTGGACCCCAAGCCAGAGGTTGAAGAGGAGGAATTTATAGCATATGAGACATTGATTCCTTCTAGGTAGGCAAAAAAATATATGTTCTATTTTGAAATTATATTGTTCTTGCCCGAATACTTAGCAGTAAAGTAAAACTGTTAAGTCCCTGCAGGGGTAAGCAAGGATCCTTGGACAGCAAGGCTTTTCCTAGGTTTTGGATAAGGGATTGGTGTTGACCATAAGGAACACCACCATACATTCTCTGAATCATGTTCAACTCACTTGTCTCACATTTTTCCCAAGGAGCAAATATGAGAAAACCACCAGATGGAAAAAGAGAGATTACTTTCCTGGCCATCTGGCAATACACCATATTATCTCTATCTTTTCCTTAGCCTATGGGATATATGTTGTTGTTGTTAGGTGCCATCGAGTAGGTGTCTGACTCATAGTGACCCTGTGTACAACAGGCGAAACACTGTTGTCAGTGCTTCTCTGCTATTCATAGGGTCTTCAATATCTGATTGTTTTTTGGGAGTGGGTTGCTGGTCCTTCTCCCAAGGGATATAACTATTCTTAAATAAGAAAAGGAAAAGCCCCTTATCTTAGAAAGTAAAGCTCCCAAGCATTAAAATATATATATATATATATATATCAGCTGGGCGTGGTGGCGCATGCCTGTAATCCCAGCAGTTTGGGAGGCAGAGCCAGGAGGATCACAAGTTTGAGACCAGAGGAAGTCTGAGGGCTGGGGGTGCAGCTCGGTGGTCCAGCACTTGCAGAGCATGCAAGTGCGAGGCCCTGGGTTCAACCCCTAGTACTGCAAAAAAAAAAAAAAAAAAAAAAAAAATATATATATATATAAATATATATTATATATCTATATATATCAAGTAGGATTAAAACCTGAATGATAAGGGGAACCCATATTTGCCCCACCTAATCCTGGGGGTCTGCTTTGTTTGTGTGTTCCACCTCCTGCTTTCATAGTTTAAGGTCTGGATTCCTTCTCTCTTGCTTTCAGGCTTTTGTTGGAAGTGAATCATCGTTTCTGAGAAATGAATCTGCAGTGATTCACAGGCAAGCTTATTGGACACCATGCACAATGTGAATTCCTAAGAAGGAGATCTAACTTTTATGATCTCGCTTCTATCTACTAAGTGACCCTGGACAAAATACCATTTTGGAACCTCTGCTTCCCTACTGACAAGACAGGGATTTTAGGTGTTCAGCCACCTCACAGAGGTTGTGAGAAGTCACTGAGATGATAAAGGGGAAAATGCCTTGAAAGCAAGCTGCACATTTTAACCAGGTGCTAGCGATTCTGGCTATTAAGGTGGCACTTAACATACGCTCATGTGTAAGAGATTCCCACCCCCCTTCCACTCCCTTAGTAAACCTCCTCAATACAGTATGGAAAGCTAGAGTTTGAACACATCATAGTAGACTTAGGGCAGATCTTACGACTATCTGCTAGGCTCTCTGTGGAATTACTCTTTCTGAGATGCCAGCAGAAGTTGCTGCTCTATCTCAGGGTGCAGTTCCAAAATCCAAGCTGGGAAGATGTTTCAAGAGTGGTTTTGATTAGGCTGTGTCTTTGTGTGTGTGACTGGGGCAGCATTGTTGTTAGCACCTCATCCTACCTCTAAGTACACAAAGTCCCAGTTCCTAGTTTAAGACTGCCACAGATTTCTCCTTCCACCTTCTGCTTGGGAACACACTTGCTAGACTCTAATAATGGCCATGGGGCTGGAGTTTAGCTCAGTTAGTAGAGTGCAGCTCTGCAGTTTCTGAGACCCTGGGTTGGATCCCCCGCACCACAAAAGCAGAAAGACATGGCAATCCACTCCCAAAGAAATCCTAAAACAATCAGCCATTGAAAATGAGTTGTACACGACTCCATACACCTAACAACAACAACAATAGTGGCCATATGCGCTGTTTTCAGGACACACAAGCAGCTAGTCAAGATGCTGTACCTGAGTCGTTGTAGGAAAACCGCTGGGTTTGAGCAGGGTGACTCTAAACCTTAGTATCTTCTCTGCTGTTCCTTTGCTCCACTGCCTGTGCTAGCAAACTGCAACCAAGGAATCCTAGGAATGAGTGGGACAGGAAGAAATCAGTGTATTCTAGAAACGTCTTCATAAGATGAAGGACTGTCAAGAGACTTCTAAGGGATCTTGCTTCTGGATTTGTCCAACAGTTCCAGGTGCCAAAATGGCTTCCTCAGTGACACACACACACACACACACACACACACACACACACACACACTCGTTCACTCTCACTCATAATGGAGTTGAATCCAAAGCCTCGCACATGCTAGGCAAGTGCTCTACCACTGAGCTACATCCTACACTCCAGCCTTTCTTATTTTTGACACAGATGTCACTGAATTGCTCAGGCTGCCTCTGGCCTTGAACTTGCGATCTTCCTGCCTCAACCTCCCAAGTCAATGGGATTACAGGCGTGCTCTGCCGCCCGGGCCTCCGCGATGGTCTCTTGACATGGGCACCTTCATCTCTACAGCTAGTCCCTTCCCTATACCCAGAAAAGAGCAGGGTCCCTGGAAGTGTGTCCTCCAGCACCTCCCACTCTGCTACTTCACCATGCAACGATCTTCACTCATCCTTTACCTTCTCCAAGAGTTTACAGCTGCAGTCCTCAACGTGGCCACCGTCACCCTGTCTACGGCGGGCAGGGCTACACAGAGCTCCCCCGGCCTTTCCGCGCGGCGCCTCTCCCCAGGGGGTCGGCGGGCGGTGCCCGCGGTGGCTCCGCCCGCGCCGGGTGGCTCCGTCCGACTCCCGGCCCCCGCGGCGCCCAGACCCTCGGGCGCGCCCCAGCCCGCATGCCCAGTAGCCGCGGCCCGCGGGGCGCCGAGGTGGCGTCTGCTGCGCTCCCGGGAGTTGCGGCGGCGGCCGCTGCGGCACCGGGCAGAGCGGGCTTGGGGCTCCTCCATACGGCCCGTGCAGGGGCTGCGGAGCTGGCCCGGCAGCTCCCACGATGGCGGCGGAAGAGAAGGCTGCGGTGGGAGGTGAGGAGGCTGCAGGTGGGCGCGGGGCGCGTCGCCCCGGTCCCAGGCTGCGGGGCGAGGGCGGCATGGGGACCCCAGGATGCGCCCTCTGCAGCAGGAAGGCCGGCGCGTCCCCTGGTCCAGGTGTCTGTGGGGGTCCAGGGGCACAGGTGCGGGCGGCGCGGGCGTCCGCCGTGGAGCCGGGACCCGGACGGCAGTTGCTCGCGGGAGTTGCCTGGCCCGGGGCCTGGCGCTCTGCGCGGGGAGCTGGCGAGGGTCCGCCGCCCGCGGGAAACCGCCGGGGCGTCGGTGCCCGCCGCGGGGACCTCGTAGATGTTTTTTTCGTGTTTCTCTGGGTCAAATCAGTTGCCATCGGCCACGGAGGGAGCGTGGGTTCTGGGAGCCGAACCCCTCTGAACTAGACTTGTTCACTTGGTTCTCCGCTTGGTAAATTGCCCCGCGTGGGGGCCGACAGGTGAGGAGCGTGGAGCGAAGTACACCACGTTTCTCACAGCCCAAGTCGGAAGGCTCCGCGACAGCCCCACGCGAGCTACGGGCTGTCCTTGACTTTTGCAGCTACAGCTTTGGTAAAGTCATCCGTGGAGTTAGGACTTTCTTTCTCTTTCTTCCTTTCTTTTCTTTCCCTTCCTTCCTTCCCTTCCTTCTTTCCTTCCTTTCCTCCTTCCTTCCTTCCTTTCCTCCTTCCTTCCTTTTTCGTTTTTTTCTTTCCTTTTCTCTCTCTCTTTTTTTCCCTCAGTGCTGAGGATCCAACCTATGACACCTGGACCTCTAAGAAAGCACTCTACCACTGAGCACCACTCCCCACCGGGTTGTTTTATCTTATATTTATGAAGAGCTTTAGTGAATCGAATTGGGAGTTTTACTACGTCTTTTTCCTCTACCTAGTACTCAACTGGTAATATTCTGTGTTTCTTCCATGGGACCTTTGTGACTACTACTTACAATTATGGAAAGATTATGAAAAGCTGTTATTTACAGCAAATGGGAAGCAGGAAAAAAACAGCAATAACTGAAGGAAGATGGGCAGACAGATGTTTAGGGAAAGTTTAAATTTCCACTTTCCTTTTGAAATATGATAGGGTTTATGATTTTTCTATTTAATACAGTAATGAGAAGAGGCTTTCAAAATTCATATATCATGGTAGGCGTTTAGATCAGGCGGCCTTTTTGAAATTTTTATTTGAATATTTATGGTCTTTCCAGATGATATAAAGATGTGAGTAAACTTTTTGTTGAAAAGACCCCTTCTTGCTCTGGCCAGTGACTGAACTGTGCTTTACTGATGGTCACCTGGGTTATTGAAAGTCTGCTAGCCTTGGTTTCCTCATCTGTAAAATGGGGATTACAATAGTATCTTCTTTGTAGGAAAGTATTGTTGGAATTATATGACATAACTGTATATAAAATGCTTAGCCCAGTACTTGGGAAGGAGTAAGAGCTCACTTAACATTAGTTTATGGCTGGGGCTATAGCTCTGGTAGAGCACTTTCCTAGTGTGTGCAACACCCTGGGTTCAAATCCCCAGTGCCCAAAACAACAACAAAAAATTAGCTTAATATGGTTATTAATTCATGGCTTGAATGGCTTTGTGGAATTAACAAGTCCTGTCTAGTCCACTAACAATGTGATGTCACATGTGAGTTAAAAATTGGTCAAATTGCCAGGTGCAGTAGCGCATGCCTGTAATCCCAGCAACTGGGGAGGTGGATGCAGGAGGATTGCAAATTCAAGACCAGAGGCAGTCTGTGTAATTTAGGGAGACCCTGTCTCAAAAAAAAAGGTAAAAAAATGGGCTGAGGATGCAGCTCAGTGGTACAGCACTTCCAAAGCATGCAAGTGTAAGGCCCTGGGTTCAACCCCCAAGTACCGAGAAAAAAAAAAATTGGTCAAATTGAAAGAATATTTGGGCTTTTTTGGACAAAAACAAGTGAAAATTCAACTACTAAAGAATAGCTTTCCTCAGATAAGTCTGATGGACTTCTGACATGTTTTTGGGTAAGTATTATACTGCTATTTAGCTCAATACCGCATGTGAAGTTGGAAATGATCAAAATGGTTCCATGAGGGCTGGGAGGGCCAGCAGTTACCAAGAACCTGCTATGTCCTAGGCATTTCACAAAGGTGTCTTTGCTGGTCTCACAGCTACCATGTGATGTAGATGGTATTATCTTCATTTTCCAGATGAGAAAACAGAGGTCTGCCCAGAGTGACACAGAGAGAAGGTGACAGAACTGGAGTTGAAAACCGACTGTCCTCCCTGCTGCCTTCTTTGTCATCCCTCCAGGGGGTGTTAATGAGCATGTGTGCTCACTTCCAGACCCCTCTTTAACCAAGGAGGATTAAGAAAATGTTTTTACTTTTTCTCCCCATCCATGCAGGGAAAACACAAACAAGTCTCTGTATCAGACACCGTGGCTGTGTTTTCCTTGCACAAAATCCGTGAAGATTTCTTTTTCCTAGGCAGTTTGACATTAGGATGCTCATGGCATAAAATAAAATGCTGTGACAGAGAAATCACAATTTGGCTTGCACTGTTGGAAAAAAAGAAAACTTCAGGGCTGGTTTTGAAGATGGCTACCAAAAATTCGGTGATGCCAAATGTAATTGCCTACATGTTTTCATTTTTTTGACAGGCATATGCTAAACATTGAGATTAAGCATGCTGCCATATGACTGGGCATCCTCCGGGTAGATGATACCAGGATCTTTTGAGCTAGAGAAAGGACAGTCTAAAGAGGCACAGGCACATTTTCAAGACTGAGGAGGTGGTCTTGCCTCCTAGCCTCTATGGGGTTGCTTTCTCACTGTCCTTGTTCTTGCTCATTTCCACATGTGACATTATCAGACCCAACTCTTCTGAGGTGCAGTTCTGCAATTATAATGGCTTAAATTCCTGTTTATGACTCAGAAACCAAAAGTCATATACCAATTCACTTTGCATAAGCTACTGTTCCTGGCCTGGATCATCAGGCTGAGTTTCAGCCAGAAAGGCCTTTCGCAAGATAAACCAGGATGGGCTCATTATTCTCCTCTTCCCAAGTTGAAGGTTGACTTAATCAGGTGCTTGGGATCTGGATTATTAGTCAGCATCAGAAACATCAGAAACATCAGGGACTCAGTGTGCCAGGTGCCCTGCATGAAGCAAGCGGACCTGAGACATCTGCCTGCTCTTGGGAGGTGGTGATTTCCTGCTCTGGTTTTCACAAATCTACCCCGAGAGGCTCCCCTGATTTTCAGCATCCCAACATCTGAACTGTAGTATCTACTTTGTAGGATTGTTAGTTACGGCGGTTTAGCCCAGCTCTTTAGGATCTGCTGCCTGGCCTGGTGCCCCTCTTCTTCCCATTGGCAGGAGACAGTGAAAACTAAGCTCTTAAGGAGTTGGGACCACAGGTGGAATGTGTTCTCTGTAGAAGCTGGTGGCATTTCTAGGTACTTAACTGATAGTTTATGAGATACTTGGCTATTCATGTGCCCCGCCCTGTTTTCTTATTTATTTATTTATTTGTTTATTTATTTATTGTGGTACTGAGGGGATTGAACCCAGGGCCTTATACATACTTTGCAAGCACTCTACCACTGAGCTGCACCCCCAGCCCCTCCACTTTTTGAAAAATTTTTATCTTAAGACAGTGTCTCAAGTTGTGCAGGCTGCCTCTGGCCTTGAAATTGTGATCCTCCACCTCCCAAATTGCTGGGATTACAGGGGTGTGCTGCCACATCCAGCTCCACCCTGTTTTCTTCTAGAACTTGGGTGCTATCACATTTACTGGATGATCTCAATGGTGGTGTTGATGCTGTCGAGTGGGGTCCAACTCATAGCCACCCTACATACAACAGAATGAAACATTCCCCAATTCTATGCAAGGGACACCATCCCATTTATGTTTAAGCCCATTGTTGCAGACACTGTGTCAATCCATGTAGTGGAGGATTTTCCTTTTTTTGTTGTTGTTGACCTGCCACTCTCCCAAACATGTACTTCTCCAAGGATTGGTCCCTGCTGACTACATGTCCATAATATATAAGATGCAGTCTAGCCATTCTTGTTTCCAAAGAGCACTCCGGTTGCACTTCTTTCTAGAACAGATATGTTGGTTCTTTTGGCAGTCCATGGCATATTCAGTATTCATCTCCAGCACCATAATTCAAAAGCATCAATTCTTCTCCTGTCTCCCTTATTCAATGTCCAGCTTTCACAATCATGTGACGCAACTGAAATACCATGGCATGAGTCAGGTGCACTGTCATCTTCAATGTGACGTCTTTTCTAACACTTTCAAGAGATCTTTTGCCATAGCTTTTCCCAATGCAATACATCTTTTGATTTCATACTATTTATATTATACCACCTTAGGTAATATCTTATTTACCTACCCAACTTGTTAAGAATATTTTTAAACTTCTTAAATCAGTCCAGTTATACAGTATTGAAAATTTCATCAGAAATTCTTTCTTTTTAAATTTAAATTTTAGTTTTTTACTTTTCCCCTTTATTGGTAAATGTTGGGGTACAGAGTAACACAGCATCTGCTTTTTCCATTATGTAAGTATTGTATCACTTTTGGTTACACTTTCATCAACTTATGAAGTTTATGGAACCTTTTGGCTAATATGTAGTAAAACTCTATGCATATTTGGGTTATAGGCCCCTATTTATCGCATGTGCTTGTGAAATTGCAACGTTTACATTGAAATTATCATCTCCCCCTTTATTCCTTTCCATTCTTTCTCCTCCCCATCCCACCTCGTCAGAAATTCTTAAGTGTTTGTTGGCGTGATAGGAAATTGGACATTTATTTAAGTAAACTATTGTTGTTTAGTTTCTCTAGTCTTTAATTTTATGGTTTAAATCTCTAGATAGTATGGTTATCTAGCCGTGTCTTCCAAAACATGTCCCTGTTGTCCCACTGATGTGTGCTGTGCTTGGCTATGTGTGACATTCTACCTTTTCCCAAGGTGACCTATGTGATTCCTCTTCTAGGCCTTTGCTCAGGTGTTGGCTGCTCTTGGGGGGGTCCTGTCCACCCCAGACAGGTCTGTGGAATCTTTTTTCCAATTTTCTCTTTTCCTTCTCTCTCTTATTTTTTTATTTTTATTTTTGTGTTGCTGGCAATTGAACCCAGGGACTCATGCACACTAAGCACATGCTTTACCCCAGAGCCACACTCCCAAACCCTGGGCCTGCGGAATCTACCACGCAGACTTGAAGGCTGTGCACATGCATCATTTGCTTTTAGTATGTCTGTAGATGAGATCTGATGTAAGAAAATTAGCAGGAGTTTTGGAGCCATGCTGGTGGGCATGTGATTTCCAGTTTCATTATTTATCAGCTGTGGGACTCTGGCCAAATTATTTAGCATCTCTGAACCTCAATTTCCTTATCGATAAAATGGGGCTAAAATACCTAATTCAGAACATGGCCATGGCAATTAGAGATAATGGCTACAAACTGTTTAGTACACTCTGACCTTCAACTAATGCTTTTTCTCCTTTTCTTCATGGATCCTTCCGGGAACTTCTCCAAAATTGAAATATTTTCCCCTCTGGTCTTCATACTACAGTATTTTTGTGTGTGTAAGACAACACTCTTGCCTGTTTGCCACAAGTTATTTATGTAGGTTTCTTAGCTCCACCCTTAGGTTGCACATTCCCCAGAGGGCAGGGCTGGTTCTTACTCATCTACAATCTCTATTCATTGTGTCTATTAAGAGCTTAATGGGGCTGGGATTTAGCTCAGTGGGTAGAGCTCTGCGCTGCAGTCTCTGAGGTCCTAAGTTCAATTCCCAGCACCGCATAAATGGGAGAAGGGCCTGGCAATCCACACCCAAGGCAATCCCGAAACAGTCAGCCATTGAAAACCCTATGAGGGTTGCTATGAGTCGGATACCGACTCCACGGCACCTAACAATAACAACAACAAGAGCTTAATAAAGACTGTAGGTTTTGAATGCGTGATGGTTTGCTTAAGGCATGGACAGGGTTGGTTCATTCATAAAGGATCCATTAAACACATACTTACTGTTTACTAGTCCAACATGGAGAAAGCAAGAAGACCGGTTAAAGAGCTTAGCAAATGTATTAATTTGGGTGAAAAATATAGGCCAAATATTTGTAATGTAAGCATGGTGATGTGTTAAAATATATGGGCTAACTGCTTAGAGTTAGTCTCCTCTCTTCAAGTTGGGAGAAATTGTCTGGTTTGTGAAGGAGGGAACATTATAGTATTGATGGATAGACAGCTCTTTGAGAAGCAGTGAAGAAAAGGTTTCTCAGGGGCCAGAATAAGCACAGAAAAGACAAATGTCCAGTGATATGCTTAGAAGAGCTGACATTAGTATTTTTTGGTTTGGATGTTGTTGTTCAGTGCCATCGATCCAGGGCGAACTCATAGGGACCCTCATAGGGTTTTTCATGGCTGATTGCTTCAGGATTGCTTTTGGAATGGATTACCACATCCTTCTCCCGTTTTTTGCAGTGCTAGGGATCGAAGGTGAGTCCTCAGAGAGTGTGAAGCAGCACTTTACCAACCGAGCTAAACCCTAGCCCTTGGTTTGGAGAGGAAACTGGAAAAGGAGGAACTGTCATGCCAAAATTGCATTGCTAGTGTTATGTTGGGCTTCTCCTGCCAGGTCTGTCGTGGAGCATGGGCAGTTAATATAGCCTATCTTGGGGGTAGGGGGTTTTTGAAAAGGACAGATAAATGCCTCTTCTTTTTGGTTTCTAGTCAGCAAGCTTTTATATCCCCTTGGAAGGCAAATGATGACACATCTCTGCTGCATAAGAAAGGCAGAAAGCTGAGGTCTGGCTTCTGCCACCTGGCTGGCTCTGAGGTCTCCTTTAGCCTTCACCCCTCATTCATTTAGGTCCCTTCTTTCTTTCATCCTCTTTTCTTCCCTGAAAAAGCAGGTATTAACATCCTCCAGTTCACTTCAAATCCTTTCTGAGCAGCATCACAAGAACTATTTAGTTTATTCACCTTACAGCCTGTAGGGAAGCAGTTATCTGCTTTTCCATGTCTGTTCCACATAATGATGGTTTTGTCTTCTCCTCCCTCCTCCTGCCGTCCCCATCAGTCATGTCCCTGGTATGAGCATGGACTCGAGGCATCTTCTGAGAAAAGAACATGGGGTACTTAAAGGTCCTTCCCTTGAAGCTCCATGGGACAAAGCTGAAGACCCTCAGCTTTGACTTGCAATACAAATGCTAGTTGTTGTTGTTGTTAGGTGCTGTCAAGTCAGGTCCAACTCCTAGAGACCCTATGTACAACAGAAGGAAACACCTTCCAACACTGTGCTGTGCCCAGCACTATGTCAGCACTTCTCTGCTGTTCAGGGTTTTCAATGGTGGATTGTTTCGGGAGTGGATTGCCAGCTCCTTCACCCTATCTTGCAGCACCTGGTATTCCCAGGTGGTCTCCTATCCAAGGACTAAGCTGGCTGACCCTGCTTAGCTTCTGAGATCAGGCCGGATTGGATGCCAGGGTGCCATGATGCAGACATACAAATGCTTAGTGAAGGTTTATTGTTGTTGTTGTTGTTAGGTGCTGTCGAGTCGGTATCCGACTCATAGCGACCCTCTGTACAACAGGGGAAACACTATTGTCAGTGCTTCTCTGCTGTTCATAGGGTTTTCAATGGCAGATTGATTTTTGGGAGGGGGTTGCCAGGTCCTTCTCCCAAGCCTACAGCTTCTGGTGTTCCCAGGCGGTCTCCCATCCA
>VMDO01005405.1:0-67142 GCA_007922755.1 Pedetes capensis | reverse complement strand
AGCTTCTGAGATCTGACGGGATCGGATGCCACAGGGCTACCGCTGCAGGCAGTGAAGGTTTATAGACAACAAGAATCTAGTGCCCCACAATCCAAATATGCTCCCAATGTGGAAAGCCACACATGGAAACACCTACATGTAGTGGTATTAGATGTTCTTACGTTGATTCAGATGTGATGCACAGGTGCTATGGCTTAGAAGTTACTATAAACAGAGATGTATATACGTCTCAACGCACCTCCATCCCTATTTCTCAGAAGATTTATTTATTTATTTATTTATTTATTTATTTATTTATTTATTTATTTTGTGTGTGGTGCTGGGATTGAACCAAGGGCCTCCTGCATGCTACGTAAGTGCTCCACCACTAAGTTACATCCCCAACCCCTCTTTTTCTTAGAAGAAGTTATAGAGGGACTATGTTATTGTGCTTAGAAAGTACCCAAGCTGTAAGTGTATTTTACAGAAATACAGATTTTTAAAGATAGATTTGTATAAAGTAGATGGGATTGAAATTGATTGAATATAAGAGTAAATATCAATAGATGTTTAAAGCAATAAAAGATTGTTAAGATTAATAGTTATTTTGTCAAAGACCTAAGGAAAATTTTGATGAAATGTTGGACATGTTCTCCAGCTCAACTTTAGTTCTCTGAACACATACCCGCTCCCTGGTAGAGAATTAAACTTCCTCTCTGCATTTACATGGTACCCAATGATAGGCTGCGCTTACATTACCATGGAGACAGACAATACTGCATTCTGGTAGGCCATCTATTCTATAATGAGTCACCCAGGCAACCACACTGACCTAGAAAAGAGAGACCAAACCCAGTTTTCCATGCATCATGGTGCTTGTGGCTTCTTTAGGATAATTCTTCTTTTCTTTAGCTTCCAACTTGAAATGCTAGCACTTATGGCTTATCACTTCCTTTTAACAGTCATAGGTACCTGTGGGACATATGACTATAAGCAAGCAGCCTGATTTTGGAGGGATGTTCAGATTCACACCTCAAATTTTATAACACTCTTTGGCAAATTATCTATCAAAAGATTTTTAAAAAATTGCTGTTAGTGATGTCTCTATTGTTGTTTTCAGGTACCATCAAGTTGGGTCTACCTCATAGTGACCCTTATAGGGTTTTCTTTCTTTCTTTTTTCCCTTTTATTGGCAAATGTTGGTGGGGTACAGAATAATACAATATTTTCTTTTTCATTATGCAACTATTACATCACTTTTGGTTACACTTTCATCAACTTACAAAGTTTATGAAACCTTTTGACTAATGTGTAGTAAAACTTGTATGCATCCTTAGAGGGTTTTCAGTGGTTGGTTGTTTCAGAAGTGGACTGCCACATCCTTCTCCCATAGTGATGTCCCTAGGAACTGAAAACACCTTTAGATTCTGATCATCATTGTTGCTATGGTAATAATGATTTTAAGGTCATAAGTGACAATTTGGTTTTTACTGCTTTTAAAATTCATATTGTATGGGGAGTGGTGACGCATGCCCTGTAATTTCTGTACTTGGGAGGCTGACGGAGGAGGATCATGCATTTGAGCACAGCCTAGGCTACATAACAAGACTTTGTCTCAAAAGTTTCAGTTTATAGAACTTCAACATTTGCATGTAAAAATGTCATAATTCCTTCCCTTTTGTTTTTTAGGGCTCTTCTTTGTAGAACAATTGCCATTCATTGAAAAGATACATAGATGTTTTATGAACACTGATAAATTCTCCCCCCCCCCGCAATTAAACTGAAGCTGTCTCTTCCTGATGCCTGAGATGTCCAAAATCATGAATCTTTTACAGATTCCATGTAGAATTTGGCATAGCCACTCATGCCTGATGAATATACTTTTTGTAAGGCAGAACAGATAATTTATTCTAACACCTTATCTCTGTGTCCCTCATTCCACAGTATTTATATTTAATTCATTTTACATTCTGCTGACTAATATTAATTATCACAATGGCCTACATTATGTCTTCTATTATAATCTGCAGGAATTATATTTTGTTGGACCGCATTTTCCCATGTGTAACATGATGTGGGAGGAGACATCAATCCAACTATGTTTTTATGTCTTTTGGAAAAACCTACTGAAGTTGAAAATGTTAAACCCTGCATTTTTCTTTTGTATAGGGATCATCAGGTCTGGAACAAGTTAGGGAACTTTTCTGTTTCAGTTTGGAACTGAAATTCTGATGAACTGCTGTTTCTTGCTTTTGCCCATCCTTGGATTAGGTTTGATACCTATGAAATATTGGCCTTTTCTGGAATAGTCATCATCAGGGAAGCCTTCTTCAGGGCTTACATTAGTCTGATTATATTCTGCATCACAACTCAGTGGTTTCCCAGGACTCCAATTTCCTTACAGTCATCATGGGAATTTCTGCTCCCTTTTTCCCTATTGCAAAAGCTTAGCATGTATCATTGTCACTCTTTGGTACTGCTAGAAAGTTAACAATTCTTATCCTTTATTTACCATGTGCTAGATATTCTAATGGGAGAAGGATGTGGCAATCCACTCCCAAGGCACTCCCTAAACAATCAGCCATTGAAAACCCTATGAGTGTTGCTAAGAGTTGGACAGGACTTGAAAGCACCTAACAACAACAACAACAAGATGTTCTAAGTGCTTTACATGACATAGTTCATTGAATTTGCAGCAGCTCTATAAGGAACATGCTATTATTATTCCATATTTCAGAAGAGGAGATGAGGCATAGAGTGTTTAAAACACATTACTTGAGGTGAAAGTTGCTGACGTATGGTTTGAACCCAGGCAAACTGGCTCCCAGAGCATTTAACCTTTATACCTGGCCCTGGGTTGCATTCCTTCAGTGCCTAGAGGCATTCATGTCTGTGAGGTGCTGATGTCTGAAGCTGAACTGATCTCTTGGGAGGGAGTGGGGAGTTCTGGCCTTCTGGGTGCTTTGAGAGAATCTCCTCTTTCCCCTAACAATTGCATAATGTTCAGCAGGTTTATTAGTCAGGGTTCAACCTGAGAAGCAGAACCAGTAGGAAATATGTGTTAAGAGATTGTTGCAGGGAATTCACTTATGTAACTGTGAGGCTGCTGGGCCAGACTAGATTTTATAGGGCAGGATGTTGGGCAGGCTGGAGCTCTCTGTGCTCAATCTGCTGTCCATAGGCAGAGTTCCTTCTCCAGGGAAGCCTTGGCTCTGTTTTCAACTGATTAGATTAGGCCCATCCAGATATATCTAGGATAATGTCCTTTACTCGTGGTGAGCTGATTGTGGACTTTAATCACCTAATACCTTTGCAGCAACACTTAAATTACTATTTGGCTGAATGACTGAGGATTGTAGCCTAGCCAAGATGACACAGCAAAAAGACCATTATAGTGAGTTCCTCTGTTTCCCTTAGCCTCAGTTTCCTCATATGTTAAACAGAGGCAGCAAACATCATAGGATTGTTGTGAGGATTTTATGAGGTAAGATATGGAAAGCAGCTGGGTGCCATGGTGCACACCTATAATCCCAGCAATTTGGGAGGCTAAAGCAGGAGGATCTCAAGTTCAAGGCCAGAGATAGCCTGTGTAATTTAGCGCGACCCTGTCTCAAGATTAAAAAATTAACAAATGGTCTGAGGGTGCAGCCCCATGGTAGAGTACTTGCAAAAGTATGTGCCAGGGCCTGGGTTCAACGCCCAAGTTCTGCCAAAAAACAAACAAACAAAAAAGCATGTGTAAAGTGTCCAGTGCGTGGCAGGTCAGGATGTTATAAATGATTATTTTATTTGAGGCAGTGGTTGCAGGAAGGGGTGGAACTGTGGTCCCACCTACTGTAGTAACTGACTCCTCATTTTCATTGTTCTTCTGATCATTCTGGTTGATCTTAGTGCTTGGCTTCCTACCTGGCATTCTGGCCTCAGATCTCTTCTAATCCTCATCTTCATTTTTTTCTCAAAGCCATCACAAGAGGCAGCCACTACACTCCTTTGAAAAATGTGTTACTGAAATCCAAATGCACTGTGTTAATAGCTTTGCTCTGTGTATCAGTGCGATAGCACAGCCGCCTCCAAAAGCAGATGGCCCCACATCCCTCTCACTAAAAGCAGGGGGAGGGAGGGCAGCATCCTACACAGTGGCCCTGAAACTCCTTCCTGGGTCTTTTGTTCCTCTTCTGTTTCTGTAGTGACTGAGGGAGGGACACATGAAAGTTCCGTTTCTTTTCCTTTTATTTAAACTGAGATGTAACTCCTAGGTGGGCCTATGCTGTCACCATTCTGAGCCTCAGTTTCCTCAGTGTTAAGGTGAGTGAATTGGACAAGAGGGTTTCTTTAGGTTCTTTTCACCTCCTGCTAATCTCTTATTGCAAATTAAGAAAACCAGGTATCTTTTTAGGATTTTCTCCAGATCTTATACCATAATTTTTATCTAAGAACAAACCTAGTTTATTTTCCATATCAAACCAAATATCTAACAGGTAATACTTCATTATAGTTGAATCAAATAATTAAAATTTAGCCAAGGAAATCCTCTAGCTTTTGACTCCATCTGATAAGAAACTGTGTGAACAAATGAATGAACTGTCATCGACTATTGGATCTGATAACTGTTTTGGGCCTTATTCTGAACTGCTTGTCCAAATCCAACTCACACTAACTCCCTGCCATGTTTCTGACCACTCTGGCTCATAAGAGTTGATTTACCTTCCTACTTATTCCCCCTATTTCGTCTCCTATAAGTGACAACTAACCCTTGGTTTACCATGAGTCTGGCTTTTCCTGTGGTTATGTGGTCATTATCCACTGATGCTATGGAAGGTATTTTGATCCCATGGCCCATTGTCAGACTATTGCTCCTACTTGGTTTCATGGTTTTTGAAGATATTTTTTTCAGATACTTCAAGATCAAAACCACAGATGTATAGTCAAGGGAGAAGACAAACTTTCAAATGACATCATATATATATATCTATATATCTATATATATATAGCTGGTCTCACAGGCCTCCTTTACTACACAGCCCAGTATGGGTAATCAAAGCAAATCCACATCTGACCTCATGCTTGCTCTAGAATACATGTGCTCTTACACCACAAGCCTGGGAAATCCCCTGGCCCTTCCTGACTAGTGGGAGGAATGTGTCATTCAGGTAATATATATATATATAGATATATAGATATATATATAGATTATATATATATACAGATATATATATATATATATCTGTATATATATCATAGTCATAGACATATCAAGTCATAAATATTTATGACTTTCAAACTGTAGAATGAACCCAAAACCCAGTATAGAGCACAACCCAGTGGGAAGGATGCAAGAGCTGCTGGTTCTCTCACTTGGATGGTCACTTGGTGAGTGGAATCTGTCAGCTGTGGTCCTTCCTATATATATATATTGGGGATTAAACCCAGGTCCTTGAGCATGCTTAGGCAGGTGCTCTACATTGAGATACCCCTCAGTGCCTTTTTTATTTTTTATTTTGAGACAGGGCCTCACTAAGTTACTCAGACTGACCCTAGCTGTGAACTTACTATCCTCCTGCCTCAGCCACCCAAGCTGCTGAGATTATAGATGTGTGCTTGGTACCCAGCTCAAATAACATCTTTGGTGGTGGATACCATATAGGCAAGTGATATGACCATGTACCGCAAAACTTCAAGGCTGTGCTAATTTTCTTCGATAGTATGCATAAAGGATACCATTTCTCAATAATTTTGGGCTTCCCCTCTACTTCCCCACCCCACCAGCAGTATGCAAGCCTTTGGTTAATACCAAGTTGAACTCCAGGGTATACCACAGGAAATATCAGATTTTAAGTTCCCCAAAGGAATAGTCTCTTTGGCCACTGTCCTGTTCCCAGCTCCTAGCACAGCCTGTGATTCACAGTAAGTGCTAGATGAATTGTTGTTGTTAGGTGCTATTGAGTCAGGTCTGACTCAGCCACCCTCATAGGGTTTACAATGGCTGATTGTTTCAGGAATGCTTTGAGAGTGGACTGCCACATCCTTCTTCCAGTTTTGCGGTGCTAGGGATTGAACTCTGGTCCTCAGAGAGGGTGGAACAGCGCTCTACCAACTGAGCTTAACTCCAGCCCACTGGATAAATATTTACCCATTAAATGATCTGCAGGACATGGAAGGACCACAGCTGACAGATTCCACTCACCAAGTGACCATCCAAGCGAGAGAACCAGCAGCTCTTGCATCCTTCCCACTGGGTTGTGCTCTATACTGGGTTTTGGGTTCATTCTACAGTTTGAAAGTCATAAATATCATCTTTCTACCCTTAGCTTCTCTTATTCACACTATGAACACCATGCCTTATTGCTCAGACAGGAGAACCTTAGTCTATATCGGTCATGAAATCCAGAGCACCTGCTGGTCTCGCAGGCCTCCTTTACTACACAGCCCAGTATGGGTAATCAAAGCAAATCCACATCTGACCTCATGCTTGCTCTAGAATACATGTGCTCTTACACCACAAGCCTGGGAAATCCCCTGGCCCTTCCTGACTAGTGGGAGGAATGTGTCATTCAGGTAATGAGATCCTCCCTGGTCATTTGAAGCCATGAGGCCCTGAACAATCTCTGAGGCTCTCTGCACCCTGGCCTTGGCCACAGGCTCTCTCCCTGGCTGCTCTCATTGGCCTGGACTGGGTCAGTGTTCCCATCTACTGAGTGATCATCGCAGCCCATTCTTGATTTTTCTCTAGTGTCATAACTCGATAACTGTCCTTGGAAACTCTGCCGTGGGCTCCCTGTCTTTGCCATAGGGAGCAGATTCCCTGCTGTTCTCTGTTTGGTTTTTTTGATCAGCATGACAGCCAGTCATCTGGTTTGACAATATAAAAGTCATGCAGGTCACTTTTGCAGATGGCATGTTTCGATGAGGCTTAGAGATAAGTCAGTTATAATCTGAATCCAAAAAGATATTGACAGGGAGATGTCAAAGAAAATTAAACTTAACAGAAAAAGAGGCAGCACTTCAATATATTTTTTAAAAAGGAAAGAAGAAGAAGACATGAAATGGTAAAAATGTGGCTTAACAAACAGCCTGGAGAAAAGACAGATGTGGGTTAATTCAAAGGCAGTCCTATCTGGGAGCAAGGAGACCTATATAATGTTTCCTCTACTGCCACTCTCTGGCTGTGTTTAGGGAAAATAACATAATTAACTGTGTTATTCTTTCATTCTTAGAAAAAGAAGAATTTATATTAGACCATCTGTCATGGTATTCTGGTTCTAAATTTATATAAATAAATGAATTAACAATGTAAAGTGAAAGCCAAGTATGTAAAATAAATGTGGCCCTATAAAGCATGAAAGTCCAGCACTTAGATCCTTGTCAACAAAGTCCTACTCTCCTGTCTGGGGATTGCACAGTGCCTGGTTGCTGTATTCCAGTTATGCCACACATCAGAATATTTCTAACCCAAATGTGTCCAGATTGTTCCATGAGTAATATTTGGAAGAGCCACATGTTTTGGTTGAGAAGAGAGAATAATTTGAGACAAGGGTGTCAGTAGAAGTTTGAGAAGCTCTGCCTTGTGCAGTGCATGTCAGATACCCTCTCCTTCATGAAGCCTGTCTGGAGTACTGAGGTCCAGGCTTCTCCAAAGACATTGTCTATTCTGCTGTGTATTTGGGTTATTTTCTGTTTACCCACTTGAGTTCTTTGAGAGCAAATGCTATGCTATATTCATCTTTGAGGGTGCTATGGCTATAGATACACATATGATCCCATCTGATATCGGAAGCTAAGCAGGGTCAAGCCAGGTTAGTCCTTGGGTGGGAGACCTCCTGGGAATACTGGGTGCTGTAGGCTTGGGCAATGGATCTGGCAGCCCATTCCCAAAACAATCTGCCATTGAAAAATGCTATGAATAGCAGAGAAGCACTGACAATAGTGTAGGGCATGGCACAGTGTCTGGTAGTGTTTCATTCTAGTATAAATAGGGTTGCTATGAATTGGACTTGATTCAATGGGACCTAACAACAAGTCATCTTTACATCTTCTCTAGTTTATAACAGTGTCTTGTACAATAGTAGGTATGCAAATAGTTGTAACTGAATTGAAATAATTAAACTTAGCAGTCATAGCACTGATGGTAGAAATTATAGAGTCTTTTTGACTTACAAGAATTAAGCTTTTCAAAAAAACTCTATCTTAAATTTACATGGATTGCAAGATAACATTCATTAGAATGGATAAAGTTAAAAATGTTGACAACACCAAGTGTTAGTGAGGATGTGAAGCAACTGGAACTCTTATACACTGCTGGGTAGGAATGGTGCAACCAGCTGTGGAGACAGTTTAGTAGTTCCTCAAGAAGTTAAACCCATATCTACCTTATAACTCATTTTACTAAATATTTACCCAAGATGCATGAAAACATCTGTCTACATAAAGACTTGCGAATGGATACTTGCAGCAGCCATGTTTACAATAGCTAAAAATTGGCTATCAGCAAAATAATTAAATGTATAAATGAAATATGATATACCTTTCCAACAGAAGATCACTCCGCCATAAAAAGGAATAAACTACTGATACGTGCAACAACATGGACAAATCTCACAATCATGTCAAAATAACAAAGCCAAACTCAGAGGGTCTATGTTATATGAATCTATTTACATAAAATCCAGAAAATGCAAACAAACACTTAAGTAACAAGAAGTCACTTTGCCTGGGGTTTAAGGTGAAGGAAGAGATGGACTGCAAAGATGAAGCTTTTCGAGAAACTTTTCCCTGGGTTGGTTTCCCTCCCTCCTTCCCTCCCTTCTTGCTTCCCTCTCTTCCTTCCTACCTTCCTTCCTTCCTTTCTTCCTTCCACAGTGCTGGGGAATGAGCCCAGGGCCTCATACATACTAGGCAAGCACTTTACCATTGAACTACACCCTGCCCCTATATGTCTTAATTTTATAGTGGCTTTTGATACACAGAAATTTAAACTTTTTTTTTGGTACTAGGGACCAAACCCAGGGCCTTACACATACTAGATTGGAGCTTTACCACTGGGCTACATCCCCAGGCCTAAACTTTTTTGTGTAGGCATTTCTTTTAGGATTTTTACCTTTGGCGTCAGATTTCTAGTCTTTCCTCCCTTGAAGATTATGTAAATATTTGCCTATGTAATTTTTTCTTACAACTTTACTGTTTAATTTTAGTACATTTAACTCATTTATGCCATCATGATTTCCTTTTGACAAACACAAAGAAACAGAAATCTAGCATTTTCTAAATAGTTAAGGAACTGACCAGACTCCAGTTACTGAATAACCTGTCATTTCTTCAGTTACTGAGTGTAGGTGATACACGCGAGATTGTGTTAACTGGGAAGAAAAACACAAGCTGTGCTCTCAAGTTGCTGTGCCTGGGGAGGGAGACTGATGAATGCAGAGAATTACAGTGAAGTGAGTTGAGCTCAATAATGGTGTTGGTCACCAAGTGCCACTGTCATATGTAGGAGGGGCCCCAATAGAGTGGCAGGTTTGGGGGACAGTGGTCAGAAAAGGCTTCCTGTCGGATGTAGCCTCTGACCTACATGTTTGCCAGGTAAGGCTATGCTAATTCAATTTGGACAAGGCACTCCAGGTGAGGGATGAGCGTGCCCAGAGAAACAGCCATGGGCTGGTGGACGACAGCGAGTGTCAGGTGGTTCACTTCGCTGCTTGTCAGGGCGTGGGCCGAGGATAAAGGACAGGCTGTACTGGCCTTATATTTGACGTCATCAACTCAGTGGCAGTCACAGCTATGTTTTAAACAATGGAATAAAATATGCAAAGCTGTTTGTAATAATTACACTTGGTAGTTTTCATATTGAATATGCTCTTAGCACACTGCTTTTAATTGACAGCAGTGATCACAATTTTGAATTGTGTTTTATTGTAGATTAATAAATATTGCTGCCTTCAGAAGGGATGGGAGAAATTTATATCTCACTAACTATATGAGGAGGGTGGGATTTAGCTCAGTTGGTAGAGTACAGTTCTGCACTCTCTGAGACCCTGGTTTTGTTCCTCAACACCACAAAAACAGAAGAAGGACCTGGCAGCCCACTCCCAAAACAATCCTGAAACAATCAGTCATTGAAAACTGTATGAATAGTAGAGAAGCACTGACATAGTGCTGGGCATGGCCCAGTGTTGGAGAGTGTTTCGTTCTGTTGTACACAGGGTCACTATGAGTTGGACCTGACTCTAACAGCACCTAACAACAACAACTATATAAGGGCTTTCCTGTGGAAATCAGAATTATCTGGCACTGCATTTCTGACTTAAGCCCTCTCCAAGCCAACTGCACATTAGTCTGACCCGGACCCCAGGCATCTTTGATGGTTGCAGCATCCTTCAGCCTGACTGTCTGTACGAGGGTGGGATTAGTCACAGGTGTCTGTCTGGATCTCACACCCAGCCATCAGTCCTCAGTTCAGATAAGTAATGAATATGAGGCTTAATGCCTACCCAGCAAAACTTCCTCGTGGCCACATTTATCTCATTTTCAGTTTTTATTTGTGTTTTTATTTTACATTTATCTCATTTTTTTCCTTATGAAAGCTCTATAAGGGGGCTCTGGAGTGTGTCATACCTTCTCTGATATAGATGAGGAGATCACCACAGTCAGGGTAAGCAATGTTCCTGGAGCCACATAGTGAGGTGGGAAGTGGTGAGGTAACAGTTCCCTTGCTGTGACTGGTGCCACCTTGTTGTCATCTGGTCTCTGGTCCATGGAGGGGTGAGCCGCTCACACGGAGTGCAGACTGGTGTTCTTCTTGTGGCAGGGGCTTCAGTTGGAGCCTTGAGTCCTGACTTGGGGGTACTTTATGAAGTGCATGCTGTCAGGGTATCCTTAGTCATGGCCCATGACAAAACAGGAGCCTTTGACAGTGATGACTGTTCCTTGCCTTCAGCAACAGCCCTTACAGAGGATTGGATGCCATGGTTACTTCCAGGGCATTAAACTAACCTCACTTCTCAATTGGGTGCTGTGGCGCACCCCTGTAATCCCAGCGACTCAGGAGGGAGAGGCAGGAGGATCACGAGTTTGAGACAAGAGGCAGCCTGCATAATCTAGTGAAACCCTGGCTCAAAATTTTAAAGAAAAAGGGAATGGTAGAGCATTGCCTAGCATGATTGAGCACCTGGGGTTAACCCACCAGTTCTGAAAGGAAAAACAAAACAAAACAAAACAAAACTACCTACCATTCACAATCCATTATCCAGAGCGGCACATAGATGCGATCAGGTCACGTTGCTGAGGCTTTCAGAAATCTGTACACTGAGCACTGTCCACAAAGGAGAATCTTTTATAGGCAGATAGTTCCGGTGGCAAGTTTTTTTCTTTGGTCCCTTAAATGCTTTTACCAAACTAACCTCTCTTTCACATATAAGGTAGGACAAAGATCATTGTGGGATCCTTGGAATTTTATTAAAAACTCCCTGTCCCTTCTGTTCAGGAAAACGTGAGGATGGTATGTGGGCATGGCTTACATGTGCTCCTATCTCCAGCAACACAAAGTTCCTGGCATCAGTGGTCCACAGTTGTTCTTTGGATTTAGAAAATAACATAAGGGCTGCATACCTAACTCTGAGTAGTGGTATAAATTTATTCTTTAAAACATTGCCCAAGGTTGTGATGATTCAAAAATATTTGTTGATATAGTTATTTTAGTAAGATGTTTTGGTTGTAGAAAAACTTCACTAAATTAGGAAAAACAAAAATGTATGAATCATGTCTTTTGTTTTCTATATTCTGAAGCTTTGGCATCTGGGGCTTTGTTGATTCCTCCCAGGTGGGGCTTCTTCCTTCTTGTTGTTAGGTGCCATGGAATTGGATCTGACTCATAGCAACCCTGTGTACAAAAGAACGAAACACTCCCCAATTCTGTGCCAGGCACACAATTTTTTTTATATTTAAGCCCATTGTTGCAGACACTGTGTCAATCTATCTACTTGAAGGTCTTTTCTTTGGTGTTGATCTGCTACTCTCCCAAACATGATGTCCTTCTCCAGAGATTGGTCCGTCCTGACTACATGTCCAAAATATGTCAGATGCAGTATGGCTATCCTTGCTTCCAAGGAGCACTCTGGTTGCACTTCTACGACAGATCTGTTGGGTTTTTTGGCAGTCCATGGCATTTTCAATATTCTTCTGGAGCACCATAATTCAAAAGCATCAATTCTCCTGTCTCCCTTATTCAAGATCCAGCTTTCACAAACGTATGATGTGGCTGAAAATACCATGGCATGAGTTAAGTGCACCCTGTCTTTAATGTGACATCTTCACTTTTCAACACTTTAAAGAAGTCTTTTACCATAGCTTTTCCCAAAACGATGCATCTTTTGATTTCTTGACCGCTGCTTCCACGGGTGTTGATTGTAGAACCAAGTAAACCAAAATTTTGGACCTCAGTCTTTCCTCAGATTATCATGTAGTTTGTGTACTGACCCAGGTGTAAGGATTTTTGTTTGTTGATGTTGAGGCACAATCCATACTGAGGGCTGTGTTCTTTGATCTTCATGAGTAAATATTTCAAATCTTCTTCACTCTCAGCAAGCAGAGTTGTATCATCTGCATAATGTAGATTGTTAATGAGTCTTCCTCCAGTCCTGATGCCACATTCTTCTTCATAAAGTCTAGCTTCTCAGATTATTTGGTCAGCATAGAGATTGAAGAGGTATGGTGAAAGGATACAACCCTGAAACACACCTTTCTTGACTTTAGGCAGTGTTTCCCTGTTCAGTTTGAATTACTGCCTCCTGGCTGATGTACCGATTCCTCATGAATACAATTAAGTGCTCAGGTATTCCCATTCTTCACAATGTTTTCCATAGTTTGTTATGATCCACATAGTTAAATACCTTGTGTAGTCAATAAAACATAGACAGACACCTTTCTGGTATTCTCTGCTTTCAGCTAATATCCATCTGACATCAGCAATGATGTCCCTGATTCCACACCCTTTTCTGTATCCAACTTGATTTTCTGGCAGTTCCCTGTCTATATACTGCTGCAGTCATTTTGGAATGATCCTTAGCAAAATTTTGCTTCAGTGTGCGATATTATTGATATCCTTTGATAATTTCTACATTCAGCTGGATTCCCTTTCTTGGGAATAGGCACAAATATGAATCTCTTTAAGTCAATTGGCCAGATAGCTGTTTTCCAAATCTCTTGACATAATCAAGTTAGTACCTCCAGTGCTGCATCTCTTTGTTAAAACATCTCATTTATTATTCCATCAATTACTGGAGACTTGTGTTTCGCCAGTTGCTTTAGGCAGCTTCCACTTCTTCCTTCAGTACCATTGGTTCCTGATCATAGGCAACCTCTTGAAATGGTTGGTCACTCACCAATTCTTTTTGGTACAATGATTGTGTATTTCTTTCATCTTCTTTTGATGTTTCTCGCATTGTTTAATAATTTCCCTGTAGAATCCTTCACTCTTGCCACTCAAGGCTTAAGTTTTTTCTTCAATTCTTTAAGCTTGAGAAAAACAGGGTGTTCTTCCCTATCTTCATTTATGGCCTTGGTTGTGGGTACATAAATTTGAATAATACTCATATTAACTGGCTTTCCTTGTAGGCATATGGATATTATTTTATCATTGATAGCATTGTACTTCAGGACAGATCTTGAGATGTCTTTTGTGATGAGGAATGCAACCCCATTTCTCTTTAATCTGTCGTTCCTGGCATAGTAAACCATAGATTATCTGATTCAAAATGGCCCATGCCAATCCATTTTAGCTCACTGAGGCCTAGAATGTCAATGTTTATGCTCTCCATTTCCCTTTTGATTATTTCTAATTTTCCTAGGTTCATACTATGTACATTCCACATTCCAATTATTAATGGGCATTTACAGTTGTTCCTCCTCATTTTGAGTTGTGTCACATCCACAAATGGAAGTCTCTATGGTTTTACTCCATTCCTATTATTAAGGTTGACTGTACTTTGAGGAGGCAACTCTTCCCCAGACATCTTTTGAGTGCCTTCCAACATGGGGGGCTCATTTTCCCATACTGGATCTGGCAGTGTTTCTCTGCTATTCATAGGGTTTTCAATGGCTAATTGTTTCTGGAGTGGGCTGCTGGGTCCTTCTTTCTAGTCTGTCTTAGTTTGGAAGCTCAGCTTAAACCTTTCCACCATGGGTGGGGACCCTGCTGGTATCTAATATGTGGCATAGCCTTCAGAATCACAGCAACACACAAGCTCCCAAAGTACAGCAAACTGACAGGTATGTGGAGGAGGGTGATTCCTAGAGACTGTAAATGTCTTACCCTCAGAGCTTTTTTCAAATATGAGCCAACCAACCCAGAGCCCACAACCCAAGTACCTCACAATCTGGGCCATAGTCCTTTGGCTCTAATACCCTATTGCCAGGTTCCAGACAAATAGGAATAGCCCTTACACCCACTCCCTGCAGAAGTTACTGAATTAGCCAACACTGAGCTTCTGCCTGGTCTGTTGCTGTAGAAGCCCCAGTTGGGGCTCTTGTCCACTGTTGTCCCATCTCCCTCTGCTTTCTTACCTACTGCAGTGCTTCCCTTTCTGGCCCCTAAATGGCTCAGAGTACCACCTCCACCTGGGCACTCTGAGTAACAGTTTTTGTTTTCAGTGGCAGTTATCTTCTGACCTGTTGGCCCGACTGCACCGTTGCTCCCCTTATCCAGGGCTGATGTGTTCCAAGACCCCCAGTGGATACCTGGAATGGTGACTGGTACCAAACCCCATATATACTCTTTATTCTTAGGCCTACATACCTATGATAAAGGTTAATTTATAAATTAGGCACAGTTAGAGACTAACAATGATAATAAAATACAATAATTATAATAATAACAATAATATATATATATAATAATAGACGTTTGTAAATGTGATCATTCTCTGCTGAAAATGTCAAAACAAAGCTGGGCACTGTGGTGCACACCTAAAATCCCAGTGATAGGGGAAGCTGAGGCAGGAAGATTGCGAGTTAGAGGCCAGAGGCAGCCTGTGTAACTTAGTGATATCCTGACTCAAAACTTTAAATAATAATAATAATAATAGTAGTAGTAGTCATAGTAGTCGTAGTCGTGGTAGTAGTAGTAGTAGTAGTAGTAATAAAGGGTCAGCAGTGCTGCTCAGTGGGAGAGCACTTCCCTAGTGGAAGGCCCTGGGTTTAGTCCCAGTATTGGAATCAGTCAGTCAGTCAAGCTGAGTACAGTGGCACACACCTGTAATCCCAGCAACTCAGGAGGCTAGGGCAGGAGGATTACAGGTTCAAGGCTGGAGGCAGCCTGCATAATTTAGTGAGATCCTGTTTCAATTTAAAAACAAAAAAGTATCAAGACAAATATTAAAATTTTTGGAGTCTGGTTGACCATGCCTAAGTGAAACCTTGGATAGGAGGTTCTGCTGTGCCTCAGCCTGCAGCTGTATCACTGTGGCATCGATCCCATCAGATCTTGGAAGCTAAGCAGTTTTGGGCCTGGTTAGTACTTGGATGGGAGACCACCTGGGAAGACCAGGTGCTATAGGCTTGGGAGAAGGACCTGGCAACCTGTCCCAAGAAACAACAAACCATTGAAAAGCCTATGAGTAGCAGAGAAGCACTGACCATAGTGTTTTGCTTGTTGTACGTAGGGTCACTATGAGTCAGTCGGACACTGACTCAACTGCACTTAATAACAACAACACTGTACCTCAAATTTTCTATTAATATACTGTATTTCAAAAAAAGAGCAAAAAATGTGCAAAATATCTTTTATATAGAATTTACTGTTTCATAAATAATTTGAAAACATTTATTTAAGGCCTCATAGTCGTCTACCACAGGGTTATATCCTCGTTTTCTCTGTTCTCTTGTTTGCTCATACTTTTTCAAGTTTACTTTGTAGAAATATTCTGGTGAATTTCGGTGTACCTCTATAATAATAATTATAGGGTAAATTTAAAGAAATAGAATTGCTAGGTCAAAGGACAGTGTGTGTAGATGTATTGTATCCCTTGATAGTTTCCTAAACTGCCTCTGGAAAAGTTAGAGGGATTTTCATTCCTACCAAAGGTGTATTGAATGATGAGGCTGTCCCCTCTCACCTCCTGCCTTCCTGCAAGGCACCTTTGCCAGTACAAGAAGTTACAAGGATTTATCAACTCCGTAAGCCAATGGAAAAAAAAACATATGTCCATTTTCTGAAGTTAGTAGTTCTCGGGTTATTATTGTTTTGTTGTTGTTGTTGTTAGGTGCCATGGAGTCGGTACCTAACTCATAGTCTCATAGAGACCCTCATAGGGTTTTCAATGGCTGACTATTTCAGGATTGCCTTGGGAGTGGATTGCCAGGCCCTTCTCCCATTTTTGCGGTGCTGGGAATTGAACTCGGGATCTCAGAGACTGCAGTGCAGTGCTCTACCAACTGAGCTAAATAGGTGTCATCAAGTTGGTATCCAACTCATAGCAACCCTATGCACAACAGGCAAAACACTATTGTTGCTGCTTCTCTGCTATTCATATGGTTTTCAGTGGTGGAATGATTTTTGGGAGTGGGTTTCTGGGTCCTTCTCTCAAGCCTACAGCACCTGGTGTTCCCAGCCTCTGAGGTCTGACGGGAGCGGACGCCACAGTGGTACAGCTGCAGGACTCAGGTTATTAGGTTATTTATAATGTGGTCAGTCTAGATTTTATGGCATTGGCAGAGAGGTTGGTTATTCTTAGGTGTATTTCAGAGCCAGGAAGCAAAGCTGGCATTTCTTTGAGTCTCATCCCCACTCCCCGCTGTCATTTAATTGCCCTCAGTGAGGTCTTCTGTGTATTGCCTCCTCTCATTCTTATTTTAATCATCGTCTGACCTTTGGATGCTGTTGCCTCACACTTTTGAGATGTTTTGATCCCCTACCATCCTGTGACGTCATCCTGGGAAGCATTGGTCTGTCATTTCTTCTCTATCCTTGCATGACTGCAGACACCCCAGCCCACAGACCAAAGAATCACCTAGAAATGATCCACCTCTGAACCACTAGCTCTGAACTTCTCTCTGCTCACCATAGTTCCATATATTTAAGTCTGCTTTTCACCCAGAGTGTTATTTCCAAGCATTCCATCTGCCTCCCACTTCTCTTAGCTCCTCTGGGTGTCTCTTGACTCCTGGCTCTGGGATGCACATTTTACTATGATGTAACAGACATCACTCATTTGTCCTTTGGAAATTCCTCACACTCCCCTGGCCAGTGGCTGGCCTCATGTAGGCAAAACATCTGTTTTCTCTGCTCAGGTTATCCAGCTGTTATGGGACCACAGACAAAGATACATGTTGCCAAGTTGTGTGTCCCTGGAATCTAGAAATGTTTATTTTCCCCTCTATTAATTGGGACTCACAGAACTTGTTGTTGTTGTTAGGTGCCGTCGAGTTGGTGTTTGACTAATAGTGACCCTACGTACAACAGCCAAAACACTATTGTCAGTGCTTCTCTGCTATTCATAGTTTTCAATGGCGGATTGTTTTTTAGGAGTGAGTTGCCAGGTCCTTCTCCCAAGCCTACAGCACCCAGTGTTCCCAGGCACTCTACCATCCAAGTACTAACCAGGCCTGACCCCACTTAGCTTCCAAGGTCTGATGGGATAGGTCGCCACAGAGGTATGGCTGCAGGCTCTCAGAATTTGTTGTTGTTAGGTGCCGTCGAGTCGAGTCGAGTCCGACTCATAGCAACCCTCATAGGGTTTTCAATGGCTGACTGTTTCGGGATTGCCTTGGGAGTGGGTTGCCACGTCCTTCTCCCATTTTGCAGTGCTGGGAATTGAACTCAGGACCTCAGAGAATGCAGCGCAGTGCTCTACCAACTGAGCTAAATCCCAGCCTTCTCAGAACTTAATAGCCTTAAAATAAAAATTGAGAGAGAAAATAAACCTAAATGCATTTTAGTTTGTCAACTCTGTTATACTTTGTCCCAGGGACTTCCGCCTGGCTTCCTGTCTCACTGTATCTAAGCCTTCTCATAAAATGATCAAAGAACCACCCTTAGCACTTCCTGTTTAGACATCTTTGCTCCTTTCAAAGTCAAGGCCAAGAGAATCAAATTTTCTCCCTGTAGCATAGGAAGGAGAGGAAGATGCTTCTGTGATGTTTCAATGCGGTGTCTGAGATATACTGTAGGACCTGACCCTGCCTGGAACAGTTTTTGGCTTTCCCTGCCCAGGATTAGCAGCAAAGTCATGTTTTCCCACCAAGCTGGGGAGGGTTCAGAGTGCAGCTCTTAGGGTAATCTTTATTACAGAAATAGGTGGAAATCTAGGGGAGGGGCCAGTCATTCAGGGTAGGCAGAGGTGGAGGACATTGCAATAAAACCTGTAGCTTTTGCCAGGAAGGCTCATTTCAGAACTGATCTGCAGATGGTCCCCCTGCCTTGATGAGGACTGACGCCAGAAATGAACAGCACTGAGATGTAGTCCTGAGTCACTACCTTTGCTCCCTGTGACCTGGAAATAGAGCTCAGACTCTTCAGGGTGACATGAACTAGTACAGTCCACTTTTCCAGCTCCATTTTCCAGCCATAGCTGATCTTCTTGCTATTATTCAACAGTCTGTAGGTACTTAAACTATCATCTTAAAACAAGATATTTAGAAAATTTTGAACAAGATGAGAAAACGTGAAGGAGAAAAATCTTGGGATACCTAGATGAAACACCTGGGTACATACATCTGTGTGTGTGTGTGTGTGTGTGTGTGTGTGTGGTGTGTGTGTGTGTGTGTGTGTGTGTTGTGTGTGTGTGTGTCTTCTCTCCAGCAAGTACGTTATCTTTATTTCTTGTTTTTCCATGTGTGTATGTTTCATTCCACTTTTCCACTAAACATTATAAACATTTTCTGTTAGTTGTAAAACTCATCATTGTCCTTGTCCTTTTTTTTTTTTTTTTCTTTTTCTTTTTCTTTTCTTTTCTTTTTCTTTTCCTGATACTTGGGAGTTGAACCTAGAGCGTCAGGCAGAACTTTACACACTCTACCACTGGGCTGTACCCCCAGGCCATTTTTTACTTTTTATCTTGAGACAAGATCTCACTAAATTATGCAGATTGTCCTGAGCCTCAAACTTGCAATCCTCTTGCCTCTGCCTCCTGAGTTGCTGGGATTACAGGTATGCACCACTGTACCTGGCTTGATCAATGTCATTTTTTTCAATAGTGAGGGTTGAACCTAGGGCCTTGCACTTGCATGCTTTGCAAATGCTGTACCACTGAGCTGCACCCTCAGCCCATTTTTTTTTTACTTTTTGAGACAGAGTCTTGCTGAATTACGCAGACTGCCTCCAGTCTCAATCTTGCAATCCTCCTGCCTCTGCCTCCCAAGCCAATGGGATTACAGGCATGCACCAATGTGCCCAGCTCCATCAATGTCATTTTTAATCGTGGCATAAGATCTTAACACATTTACTGCCTCCTATTCATGGTGTTCTCTAAATCTAAAATCCCCATCCAAAAAGATGCTTTTAAATGTTATTCCCTCTCCCAAAACAGAATCAAGTACCCTTCTGTCTGTGCAGCAGGAGCGTGTCCCTCCACCTAGGTTTCAGTTCATTCTTTGTTTGGTTTATATGTCTATGCACAGGCATATACAGCATTATGAACTTCTTGAGGATAGGTGTGAAATCTTAACCTTTTCATATGTAACCTCCATGTACATTAGGTGTATTGAGTTATTTGTCTCTTAATAAATATTGTGAAATTAATAGGACATTTTAACTCTACTGAGATGCTTAAAGAATAGTTTACCCTGCTGAGCATAAGTTTTCTCATAATTCATATATCGTACTACCTATTGATGGCATTTCTGTTCTACCTACATGTGGCGAAGCATCTTAAAGTATCATGTCGGTAGTGAGGAGCAGTACTTGGTTTCCACTGACACAAATCTATGAAGGAGTTACAGCTTGGTGTCCTAGAAAGCTGCTTCTGGCTGCAAAAGCCCATACCTCACAGCACCTTTTTCCAGGACAGTCAACTGTCTGCTTTCTTCAATGGAAGATAAATGGTAAAGGTGCCGTGGTGTTGGAAGTAGCCCACTTGTTTGTGAAGTAGGTATAATAGGGACTGCGGCATTCCTTGCTGTGAGAACGATGAGAAGCAGGGTGGCCTTGGCCGCCCCCGGAGGTGACTCTGAAATTTCTGGTCTCATCCTTCAGATGCTCTTTTGGATGCCTGGCATGGAGAAGTGAGTGTAACTCATTCTTTCACCAGACACTTACGGTGTCAGGTACTGTGCTAAGATCTGAGGATTAAAAGTCTTTCCAGGATTGGAGCACATAGCCTTTTCAAGGACCTCCCGCACCTTTCCTCGGCCAGCTCTGTCGGTTCCATGAGCTAGACACCAGTTGGAATTCCAAGAGCAGGATCTTGATGAAGCACTTAAAAGTCCTAGAAGCAATAAAATGCAGAAGCAAAGGCATTTCACACTGCAAAGGACACAGTATCACTTCTGTGGTATTCTTGACTGAAGTGCATAACCTGAATTTAGTCATGAGGGAATATCAAATTTAACTGGAGAACATTCCACAAAATAACTGCCCAGGATCTTTCAAGAATCTTAAGAGAGACTGAGCATCTATTACAGGTGAAAGGACTGAGAACACATGACAGGCACTCATTGTGTTGTGTGATCCTGGACCAGCAAAAGGGCATTAAGAGGGTAATTGGCAAAATGTGAACGAGGTCTATATATTAGATAATATGGTATCAGTGGTGATTTCCTGGTTTTGATAATTATACTGTGTCAAGTAAGACATTACCATTGGGGAATCTGCCTAAAGGGTAAAATATATGGGAATTCTTTGCATTATTTTCACCAGCCTGAAATTCTTTCAAAATAAAAGGCTTAGCATTTTAAATACAACAGATAAAAATAAAGCAAAGGCATGTAAGTTTGTGTCTTTTCCTGACTGACACCATAGGCATCTATAATTTTCTTATTTGGTTTCCAAAACAAACAATGAGTTTTACCAGAAATACCTCCAAATTACAGGAACAAGTTTGGATATGTTAAATGACTTATCCAAAACAACTGGTACTAAAAAGATAGTTGATAGACAAGGCTAAAAAGATTTCCTTGCTATGGACTCTTAGAAGTTAAGAAATAAAGACCACTTTCATTTTCTAAGGAAGTAATTGAAATGTTTACACTGAACAATCTTTTTAAAAAATGTATACATGGGCTGGGTGCGGTTGGTGACGCACGCCTATAATCCCAGGGGCTCGGGAGGCGGAGGCAGGAGAATCGTAAATTCGAGACCAGAGGCAGTCTGTGTAATTTAGTGAGACCCTGTCTCAGAAAAGTAAAAAAATGGGCTGGAGGTACAGCTCAGTGGTCCAGCACTTGCAGAGCATGCAAGCGCGAGGCCCTGGGTTCAACCTCCAGTACCGCCAAAAAAAAAAAAAAAGTATACATGAGATAATGAAAAATTTATATAAATTTTAATAAATAGCAATGAGGGCTGGGGTTTAGCTCAGTTGGTAGAGTGCAACTCTGCACTCTCGGAGGCCCTCGGTTTGATCCCAGCACTGCAAAAATAGAAAAACGCGCTGGGAGCAGTGGCACATGCCTGTAATCCCAGCGGCTTGGGAGGTGGAGGCAAGTGGATTGTAAATTCGAGACCAGAGGCAGTCTGCATAACTTGGTGAGACCCTGTCTCAAAAAAAAAGGTGAAAAAAAATGGGCTGGGGTGCAACTCAGTGGTCCAGCACTTGCAGAACATACAAGCGTAAGGCCCTGGGTTCAACCCCCAGGTCCACAAAAAAAAAAAAAAAAAAAAAAGGAGAAGGATGTGATAGCCCACTCCCAAAACAATCCCAAAACAATCAACCATTGAAAACCCTATGAATAGGAGAAAAGCACTGACATAGTACCAGGCATGGCACAGTGTTGGGAAGTGTTTCATTCTATTCTACATGGGGTCACTGAGTAGGACCTGACTCGACGGAACCCAACAACTGGCAATGAAAGTAGGTAATGGCACAGAAGTTTTTATGCTGTATGAAAAATGTATTTTTCCTGTCTTGCCTTGTTGCTTCTGTGAATGTGTGTATGTGCATGTTTCTGTGATGTGTGTGTGTGTATTCGCTGTCAAGAACAATATCAAATGCTGAACTTGATCCTCTTTGTAACTATGAGCTTGAACCCAGTGACTACTTGGCCTTCTCTAATTATGACTCCCAAGCTGATCATTTCTTATCATTTATTCCCACCCTCGAGGAGTTGATGTTAAATGTAGATCTTTAAAATAGTGCAAGGTGCTGGATGTGGGGATGCATACCTGTAATCCTGAAACCAAACGTGGTGGGTTCACATCTTAGTGAGTTCAAAGCCAAAATAGCACAGCCAAGGTCTAAAAGAGTGGAGATTTAGTACCTGCATGGGTAAGGAGAAGCGTGGGAATCCTTTCCAAAGCATTGCTCTCCCAGAACCAAGGAAGCATGGGCAGTTTATTTAGGGAGGCTCTACCTATTCATCCCCCATGTGTTTGTCACCTTGTCCTGCTGTGGGGACTGGCATCTTACTGTGATGCTGAAGGCTTTGCCGCAGGTATCTCAGATACTAGTAGGGCCACCATGGTGAACAGGTTTCAGCTGAGCTTCCAGACTAAGACAGACTAGGGAGAAGGACCTGGCCATCCACTCGCAAAACAGTCAACCATTTAGAACCCTATGAATAGCAGAGAAGCACTGTCAAATTATAATGCCAAAAAATGAGCCCCAGCCCCTAGGTGGGAAGGCCTTCAAGAAATGACTGGGGAAAAGGTGCCTCCTCAAAGTAGAGTTGACCTTAATGACAGGAATAGAGTAAAACCCCAAGACCTCCTTTTGGTAATGTGGCATGATTTAAAGTAAGAAGAAATGTAGTGGCTGCAACAATGGGCCCAGACATAGAATGTATGCATGGCACAGTGTTGGTAGTGTTTCATTCTGCTGTACTTAGGGTCATTATGAGTCAGATCTGACATGATGGCACCTAACAACAACATATGTATTCATATAGGGCAGGCACTTCAGGGTGGGTACAATTTTTGCATGTGCTCAATCTAAGATATACACTACTGGGCATGCTCAGTTAATATCACAATTCAGGAATGAAAGATAGCAGATAATCAGAATCTCAGAGCCTCTGTGACTCTGACAGAGGTCAGACCCTAAGATAATGCCATTGCTGTGAGGACTTCTTTTAGCCAGCCAAGGATGAGAAGGTGAAGGAGAAAGACCTCGGAACAAATGGCACCCCAGGCCAGCTGGGCTGTATAGAAAGAGGCAGATATGATTTAAGGAGAGATCCTCAAAAGAAGTGGCCTTCAGCCTTCCTACCTATGTGACTGCTAAGAATCCCAGCACTTGGGAGGCATGTCCTCATCCCGCATTTGAGGCCAGCCAGGGCTACAGAGTGAGACCCTGCCTCCACCCCCAGAAAGGCAAGAGTAATTGCCTGCTGCTTCTCCCGCCTTTGTCTCTCTCCCTCTTGCGCTCGCGCTCACGCTCTCCTCCCTCTCTCTCTCTCTCTCTCTCTCTCTCTCTCTCTCTCTTTCTCTCTTTTTCTTTTCTCTTTTCTTTTTCAGTATTGGCAGGTTGAATTCAGGGTCTAGCACATGCTAGGCAAATGCTCTACCACTGAGCTACCCCTAATCCCTTGTTTATTATTTATTTTGAGACAGGGTCTCACTAAATTGCACAAGCTGCCTCTGGTCATGAACCTAAAATGTTCTTGCTTCAGCCTCCTCAGTAGCTGGGATTACATGTGTGCACCACCACACTTGGCTACTAATCTCATTTGAATTAAAATCACAATCTTCCTTTTAAAAAGATAATCACAGAGTCTTCATTCAATCTCAATTCTGAATTATTCTATTGCATGCTAAATAACATATATTGCATTTGCCATTGAGAAATGACTAAAGTCTGCCAGGAAAAACAATATTGAAGTATTAAATCATATGGCCCAAAATGAAATACAGAAAAGCAGAGCTGAGTTTCAGTTCCTAACACACAGTCTCATTTTTAAACATAGTATATATGGAGGCTGAAAGTGAAGTAAACTAGAAAGTTAAAAATGAAATCTTTACTCTTTATGTTACTTCCTGACAAGTAAGGATCCAGTCCAGGAAGGTTGAATTGTTTCCAAGAAACAGTTCCTCTCATCTAGAACTGGTTAGTACCACTATCCCACATTTCCCCTCTATTTACACAAAGTTCTGTTTTGAATGTACTTCTACTGACAGCCAGACCCGCTGAAACACAGCTGATAATGGGGTAACACTCCTGCACCCAGTAAGAAAAATAAAAGCCCTCAAAGGTTCAGATTTTGATGTTTGTGAAAAGAAGGTTATTCTGCCTGGTTAAGATAACTTATTTCTTATTTTAAATGTTAATAAGGAAGTAGGATAAAAATATATAACAATCGTGCCTCATAAAGTGAGGGGCAAAAAAAGGTTGAAATGAAAAAAAAAGACTTAATTTTATTTTTTATTTCTGTCTCTGACCTTCCTTGAGGGAAGGAATGTGCTTGAGTGTGTGTTGGAGGGGTGGAGTGAGCCGTGGTTGGAGGTCTGTGATTACATATAACGGGGTGTGCTGTGGTTCAAAGTTAGTGTATTTTTCCCTTTGATTAGTTATTTGATGTAAGAAATCCCCCCAGTTTTTCTATGGAGATAGATGATGTTCTGCATTCAGAGTCCATAAAAATGCAGTCCAGAAGCTGAATCTGTAGTTCACCTTATGGGTTATGCAGTAGACCTGCATTGGTGCCATGGGGAGGGTCCAGACTTAGAAGTCTTAGGATACCATAGGTCAAACACTTAATTCCCAAGTAGCCAGTGATTATCAGTAAAATTCTTCTCCCCACTTCTTTATTGTGAGATCTGTCATACTTACAGAGTACAGTAAACATTATGTGTGTAGTATAAGAATGAAAGCAAGAGAATTATCTGTGAAAGAAGTTGAACATTTATTTCTCGGGAGCCCCTGGATGACCCCCACTGACGGCACCCCATTTCCTCCCCAGAGAGAATGCTGTTCAGACTTATATGAAGGGTTTTCTTGCTTTTCTCTATTGGATGGCAACTTATGTTGTTGTTATTGTTAGGTGCCATCTAGTTGTGTCCTACTCATAGTGACCCTTATATGGTTTTCAATGGCTGATTGTTTCAGGATTGCCTCGGGAGTGGATTGCCATGTCCTTCTCCCGAGGCAACTTACTTCTTAAAAATATTGATTTGGTTTAGTTAATTTTGGGCTTTATATAGATAACAAACAAACAAAAACATGCTATCTATTTTTTTCTTCTCAGCATTATATTCTTTGAGATTCATCCATGTCAGTGAATATAACTATTGTATCAGTCAGGGTTATCTAGAGAGAGAAAAATCTAGTATTCCACTTAGTGAATCAAAAGGTTTTCCTTACTTTTGTTGTTGTTAGGTGCCCTCGAGTCGGTGTCCGACTCATAGCAACCGTATGCACAACAGGTGAAACAGCATTGTTAGTGCTTCTCTGCTATTCATAGTTTTCAATGGCGGATTGTTTTTTGGGAGTGGGTTTCCAGGTCCTTCTCCCAAGCCTACAGCACCTGGTGTTCCCAGGCGGTCTCCCATCCAAGTACTAACCAGGCCCGACCTGCTTAGCTTCCAAAATCTGATGCCACAGTGGTACAGCTGCAGGCTCCTTTTGGTGGAAGTTTAAATAGTTTGTAGTTTTCTCAGGTTTTGATATTTGTTGTTCAGTTACAGCAGTGTAGCTGACCATTTTTTTGGTACATGTCTCCTAATAAACATAAGGAGTGTTTCTGTGTACTTGAGAACAGGGTTTTGAGTCATGTATGTGTTCAATTTTTATTTATTTATTTTTCAGTCCTGGGGATTGAACCCAGGACCTTGTACATGTTAGGAAAGTGCTCTACCACTGAGCTATATCCCCAGCCTATACATGTTCGACTTTAATGTTGAGTCATATGCTATGCGTGTGTTCAACTTTACTAGATAATGCAAAAAAATGGCCTCCAAGGTGATTGTTGCAATTTACATTCCTACTAGCAGAACATGAGCATTCCCCTTGCTATACATCCTCACCACCTGATTGATATCATGAGAGATTTGCCAGGTAGCCATCATGGATTAGAGGACCACTAAAATTCGCTTTGTGTTTTCCTTATCACTGATGACATTGAGTAGCTTTTCATTTATGTATTCACAATTGGAATTTCTTTTATGAAGTGCCCATTTGAGTATTTTATCCAGTTTTTTATTGATTTGTTGGTCTTTTTCTTACTGATTCAAAGACAATAATATCTATTTATTAACCCTTGTTTGTTTATGTATGTTAACAAGTATCTTTTCCTAGTTTATGGCTTATGATTTTATTCTCCCTTTAGTGTCTTTGGATCAATATGAACCTGAAGATGGTCAAGTTTGTCAGTCTTTTCCTTTATTGTTTCTATTTGTTCTGTCTTAGAAATTTCTTTCTACAATAGTAATATAGAGATTCTTTTCTTTAAAGGTGTCTTAGTCTGTTTGGGCTACTATAACAAAATACTTTAGATTAGATAACTTGTTATAAACAACAGGCATTTATTTCTTACATTCTAGAGACTGGGAAGTCCAAGATCAAGGTGCTGGCAGGTTCAGTGTCTGGGAAGGTTACTCTCAGCTTCTGAGATGACCCCTTCCTGCTGCATCCTGACATAGCCCCTCAGAAGATGCTGAGGAATAGATGGAAGGAGCTTGTGCCCTCAACCCTTTGATAAGGGCACTAACTAATCACCTACTCATCTCCTGAAGGGCTCACCTCTTAATACTGCTTCACTGAAGATTAAGTTTCAACATGAATTTTTTTTGTTTTAGTGAAAAATTTTTTATTGGAAAATTTTAATGTACAACTCAGTGTGTTTCATTCTGACATGCATTTCATTGTGACATTTCCACAAATGCATTTTGTTGTACCTTGCACAGATAAGTTCCCCTTTACCCTCCTGTGCATTTCCTCCTCCTGTCCTACCTCCCCACCAAAGGCCTCTCTTCCATTTGCATGTCTTTTGTGGTAATGTTTTTCTATATATCCTTGGATCCCAATTATGTTTAAGATTGAAACTTTTTCTGTAGTGAACTATCTTTTTACATTGTTAGTACTATTACCTGAATTTTCTAGCCCATCCGTATTATTACAATTCTTTGGTATTATTGGTGTTATTATAATTATTTCCAGGACTATTAAAGTTGGGCTGTTCACCCTGAGGTTGCCCCCTCCCCCATTCCTCACTCCTCCTTGTTCCTCTTCTCCCCCCCCTCCTTTCCCAGGATGTCCTCCTTTTGCTAGATCCCTCCTTCCTTCTTTTGAGCTCCCCAATTGTCCCTTCTCCACTATGTCAACTTTTAGCTTTTTATTATGTTCTGACCTTTGCATAGGATTTTTTCCTTTTAATTTTTGATTCAGCTCCCACATATGAGTGAGAACATGTGGTATTTCTCTTTCTGGGCTTGTGTTTGTTCACTTAAAATAATTTTCTCCAATTCCATACATTTTGCTGCAAATGGCATCATTTCATTTTTTTGGATTGTTGAGTAGTATTCCATTGTGTATATGTACCATAGTTTTTTTTTCCATTCTTCTGTTGATGGGTACTTTGGTCAAGTTTGTCAGTCTTTTCCTTAATTGTTTCTTTTTGTTCTGTCTTAGAAATTTCTTTCTACAATAGTAATGTAGAAACTTAACTTACAAAGGTTATAGAACCTTTAGGCTAATATGTAGTAAAACTCTTATCCATATATGGGTTATATTCCCCTATTTTTTCCTATGTACTTATGAAGTTGCAACATTTACATTGAGATTATCCTCTCCTCCTTTATCCCTTTACATTGTTTCTCCTCCCCTTCCAACCTTCCACAACCTTTGCTTCCCATTGCCAGTGCCTCCCTCCTTCTTTCAACTCCGCTTATATTTTCCCTTCTTAGCTAAGTTTAATTGTGCATTTTTATATATCTACTAATGTATAGATTTTGTCTTCCTTTAAGTAAGATTTGGCTCCCACATATGAGCAAGAACATAAGGTATTTCTCTTTTTGAGCCTGTGTTTGTTCACTTAAGATGATATTCTCTGGTTCCATCCATGTTGCTACAAATGACATTATTTCATTCTTTTTTGATTGCTGAATAATACTCCACTGTGTATTCATACCACAATTTTTTATCCATTCTTCTGTTCATAGGCATCTTGGTTGGTTCCATATCCTTGCTGTTGTGAAGAGTGCTGCATTGAATATGGGGATGCAAGTGTCTCTGTGGTGTGATGACTTGTCTCCCATTGGGTATATTCCCAAGAGTGATATAGCTGGGTCATATTGCAGTTCTATTTTTAGTTTTCTGAGGTATCTCCATATTGATTTCCAAAGTGGTTAACTAATTTATAATCCCACCAGCAATGTAAAAGTGTCCCTTTTCCTCTGCATCCTCACCATCATTTGTTATTATTTGTTTTGTTGATCTTGGCCATTCTTACTGGAGTTAGATGGAGTCTCAGAGTTGTTTTGATTTGCCTTTCTGTAGTAGCTAGAGATATTGAGCATTTTTTCATATGTTTCTTAGCCCTACAAACTTCTTCATTTGAAAACTATGTGTTCATTTCCTTTACCTACTTGTGAATTGGGTTATTTGTTGTCTTGGGATTTGCTTTCTTGAGTTCTTTGTAAATTCTAGAAATTAGTCCTCCGTTGGATGTGTAGGATGCAAAGATTTTCTCACATTGATTGGGCTCTTCCTTAACTCTGTTGATTGTTTCCTTTGATGTACAGAAGCTTTTTAATTTCATATAATCCCATTTGTCAATTCTTGTGCCATTTCCTGAGTAATTGGAGTCTGATCAAGGAAATTCTTTGTTATGTCTATGTATTGGAGCATGTTTCCTATCTTTTCTTCTAGTAGTTGTAAGGTTTCTGGTTTTATGTTGAGGTATCATCCATTTCAAGTTTACTCTTATGCAAATTTATAGATAACGGATCTATTTTCATATTTCTGCAGGTGGATATACAGTTTTCCCAACACTATTTGTTGAAGAGGCTTTTTCTCCATTTTGAATCCTTGGCACTTTTGTCAAAGACCAGGTAGCTGTAGTTGTGTGGGTGTATCTCTGGATCTTCAGTTCTGTTCCATTGGTCTTCAAGCCTATTTTTGTGCCAGTATTAAGCTGTTTTTGCTACTACCCTGTAGTATAAAGTCAGGAATTGTGATCCCGCCTGCACTAGTTTTGCTGCTTAAGATTGTTTTGGCTATATGTGGTCTTTTGTGTTTCCATATGAATTTTTGGATTTTTTTTTCTGTTTCTGCAAAATCTGTCATTGGGCTTTTAATGAGAATTGCATTAAATCTGTAAATTTGGTAGTATAACCATTTTTATTATATTGATTCTCCCAGTCTATGAGCAGAGAAGGTCCTTCCATTTTCTAGTATCCTCTGTGATTTCTTTCTTTAATGTTTTGAAATTTTCCTTGTAGAGATCTTCAGGATCTTTGGTTAGATTTTTTCCTAAATATTTAATTTTTTGGTGAGCTATTATGAAAGGGATTATTGCCTTAATTTCCTTCTCTTCTTGTTCACCATTGGTGTAAAAGAAGGCTACTGATTTTTTAGTGTTAATTTTGTATTCTACCACTTTGCTGAAGCAGCTAATTAGGTCTAATAGTTTTCTAGAGGAATTTTTTGGGTCCTTTAGGTAAAGGATCATGTCATCCATGAATAAGGATAATTTGACCTCTTCCTTGCATATCTGTATTCTTTGGATTTCTTTCTCTCATCTGATTGCTCTGGCTAGGACTTTGGTCACAATATTAATTAAGAGAGGAGAGAGTGGACATCCGAGTCTTTTTCCTGATCTGAGAGGAAATCGTTTCAATTTTTCCCTATTTAACATGATATCGGCTGTAGGTCTGTCATAAATGGCCTTTATGATGTTGAGGTATTTCCCTATTTCCATTTTCTCAGGGTTTTTATCATGAAGGACTGTTGCATTTTGTCAAAGGCCTTCTCAGCTTCAATTGAGATGATTGTGTGATTTATGTCTGCAAGTCTCTTGATATGTTAAATTACACTGATTGATTTTTGTGTGTTTAACCAGGCTTGAATCTGTGGAATGATGCCCATTTGGGGTTCTGAATGTTTCAGTTGTATAGGTATGCAACTCTTGCCTTAGGTTTGGGAAGTTTCCATCTAATATTTCTTTGAATAAATTTCCTAATCCTCTCATGTTGTTTTTGGCTCCTTCATGGACCCCCTGAATTTGTGGGTTTCATTTTTTTCTTTTTATCTAATACCTCTTTAAAATCTTGTTCATACCACTTCATCATTCTTTCTCTCTTGGCATGTGATTAAATAAGGTCTTCTGCTTTTTCCTCAGCCTCAGCTATTCTGTTTTTAGCTTTGTCTAGTTTTGAAACTGAAGATTCTATCATACTGCTGAGTTGGTTTAATTTTCCTTGCATCTCAAGGACTTGTGTTTGATTGTTCTTCAGAATTTCTATTTCTCTGGAGAATTTTTGTCCGGTGAATCAATTGCTTTCATGGTGGTGTGTTTGAGGTCTTTTAGCATATTTATAAGCAGGGTTCTAAATTCTCCATCGGGCATCTCCAGGAATCTGGTTACCCTGATACTATCTGTTAAGGTGCTTTGGTCTATAGGATCTTCCCATCTAGCATGTCCTTTCATGTTTTGTGTGTTTTTCTGCTGAGGCTTGCCAATTGCTTGGTCTGGGTGCTAGGTCCCACCTCTTCTGTGTGTAGAGATATTCTCCCTTGACATTCCTGTGAACTTGGGTGTTGATGAGTTGTTGGCACTTCTCTCTCACTTCCGGACCCCTGTAGTTTGCAGCCTTGGTGTCCAGTGCCTAGCTCCTGCTGTAGTCTCTGCCTTCAGCACTGCCCTCTCAGTCTCTCACCATCCCCTGTGGTTCCAGCCCCAGTCACACTACAGTCTAAACCATGTGTCTTAGACTTCCCAGAACTGTGGCACTACTTCCAAACATTGCAAGTACTAGTGGGCCCCAAATGCGTCTTATTCTGAACAAGTTTTCTTAGGCTCAGGGATCCAACAGTGCCTGCCACTCTTCTCCATCTCCCAAACTTGTCACCCTTCAGTTTCCCTCTCTCCAGCTTATGGGGCCAGGGGCCAAGGCAGTGACTTTCTCTCCCCAATTAAAAAAAAAAAAAAAGAAAGAAAGAAAAACCCTACAGTCCCCAGTCCAAGACCCTACAGGGGGGCTGTGTTGTCCAGCCTGTTCTGGGGAGAGTCCTGCAGACCTCCACTTTGTCCACCTTGCCTCCCACCAACCATGACCATCTGAGTGAGCCTGCCACACCTTTCTTAAGCTGTGTGTCCTTGCTGGGTGCCCTGCTGTGCCTTGGTCCAGCCACTCACCATCAGAAATGGCCTTACTGGATCATTGTTCAGCTCATGCTCCTGCTGGTGACCCTGTTTTGCTCTTAGCCAACCACCTGGCATCAGGGATAGTCCCACTGAGTCATTGTTTGGCTGTACGCCCCTGCAGGTGGTTCTGCCTTGTATACTTCCAGCCATCTGGCAGCAAGGATGGTCCTCTGGTTCACTCTTCAGTAGTGTGCCCTTGTTGGCAGCTGTGCTGTTAGGGGGAATCTCACTTCAGCCACGCACCTTCCAAAGGGCTCTGTATCCTCCAAAGCCCTCTGCTGCGATCTTCCCTGGGGCTGAGGATTATGGAGAGTTGCCCTGCTGTTTTATCCTCTTCTCTGTTGTTTTAGTCTCTGTTATTTGGTCAGTTGTCCTTGTGCCATCCCATTTTTCTTCATAATTAAAGCTGAACTCCACTCCTTTTGTTTTGTGTAGAGAGTTTCACAATCTTCCCTATTTCCTACCCTAATTGAAGCATGGCTGTTATCTGTCTGCCATCTTCTCATCTTCATTTACTTATTAGTATTAAGCCATTCATTCATTTCTAGGGTAAAATTATCTTGCTTATTATAGATTATTCTTTTTATACATTTCTGAATTTTGTTTGCTGATATTTTGTTAAGATTTTTGTATCTTTGCCCAGGAATGAGATTAGAGTATAATTTCCTTTTATTGTACTGCTGTTGTCAGATTTTAATATCAAAATTATGTGATCCTTATTTATTTTTTTCAGTGCTAGGGGGCTGAACCTAGGGCCTTGCACATACTTTGCAAGTGCTCTACCACTGAGTGGCACCCCTAGCCCTTTAAAAATTTTTTTTTATCTTGAGTCAGGGTCTAAATTACAGAGGCTGCCTCTGATCTCGAACCTGCAATCCCCCTGCCTCCACCTCCCAAGTCACTGGGATTACAGGCATGAGCCACCATGCTCAGCTTTGATTCACATTTTAAAAGGTTGATGTGTCACACTACAGTCTAAACCATGTGTTTTGCAGTGCTCAACCACAAGAGAATGTGCCTATAATCCCAGTGACTTGGAGGCAGGAGGATCATGAGTTCAAGGTCAGAGGTAGCCTGTCCAACATAGTGAGATCCTGTCTAAAATGAAAAATAAAAAAAGGCTGGGGGTGCAGATCAGTGGTAGAGCACTTGCCTAGCATGTGTGAGGCCCTGGGTTCAACTTCTCAATACAAAAAAAAAAAAAAGTCTGAGAACAAGGAAATACACCTTTTTCCATATATTGGATTAATATGTATAAGAATGTAGAAATACCTAGGCAGGCTCTCTGTCTGTCTGTCTGTCTTTCTTTCTTTCTTTTTTCACTTGGAAGTTGAACACAGGGCCTTACATATACTTTGCAAGTCCTTTACCGCTGGGCTGCACCCAGAGCCCATTTTCTGTTTTTTATTTTGAGTCAGGATCTTACTAAGTTGCAGAGGCTGCCTCTGTCTTTAAACTTGTGATCCTGCTGCCTCCACCTCCCAAGGCACTGGGATTACAGATGTGTGCCATTGTGCCTTGCTTCCTTCAATTTTTATAAGCTAAAATTCTCTGAGAAATGTTCTATTCCATCTAAATTCTCAAATGCTTAGTAAAATACCCATGAGATTTTATCCTTTAAATCTCTGTAGCCTCTAAAGTTATGACTCCATGTTCACTGCTATTTTTGACAGCTTGTTTGACTACAGCTTGTTTGACTATACCCTTGACTACAGAACAGTCTTTCCCTGTTGGGGATGATTGTCCTTTTGGACCCAGCATGAAGTTTTGGGAGGGATACACATGGAGTGGTGAGTGAAGAAGGGAACACCCACCTACCTAGTCATACCAGCTGAATGAACCCTGGCAATCCATGGGGTGAACAGATGTCAGAGCCAGATCTCATTCTCATCTTTATTTCCTTTTTTTTCTTTTTCATTGAAAAGATAAGAATTCCTAATCTTTTGGAAAAAGCCAATGCTTACCTTTTTTTTTTTATCTGTACACTTGTATGTTTCTATTCTGTTTCATTGTTCCTAGTCTTATTATTATGATTTCCTTATTTCTAATTCTTTGGATTTACTTTATGGTCTTTCTCTACTTTCTTAAACTTTTAGCTCATTAAACTTCTGCATTTCTTTTTTTAAAAAACACTTGGAGTTAAAATTTTGCCCTCAGTAATCCTTTTGCATCTCCACACATTTCATCATATAATATTTTTATTATTTCCAAATATTTTGTAACTTTACTTTGGAATTTTCCCTTGTCTTATGAGTTGTTTGTATATTTCTTAATGTCCAAAGTGTGTTAGCTTTTGCATCATTGTGATAAAATACCTGACAAGGACAATTTAAAGGAGGAAAGATTTATTTTGGCTCATGGTTTCAGAGGATCTCAGTCCATAGTTGCGGGAAAGCCATAGTGGAGCAGCAGTAGGAGCCTGTGGCAGAGGAAACCTCTTCATGTTATGTCAGACAGGAGCAGAGAACTTGCTGCAACCAAAGCCTGGGTGACTTTCAGGGACTTGCCCCCTGTGATCTATTTCTGCTAGCTAAGTGCCACCTCAAATTCCATAGCCTTCGGAAACAGCGCCACCATCTGGGGACCAAGTGTTCCAACCTGAGCTTGTGAGGGTATTCATACCATAACACAAAGTTATAAAGATTTTCTGATTATCTTTTTGTTACTGGTTTCTAGCATAATTACACTATAATTAGAAAACATTTTATATGTGATAGCACTTATTTGAAATTCTTAAGACTTGTAGTTTGGCTCTGTATACTGTCAATTTTTACAAGTGCTCCATGAGTATCCTAAAGCATCACTAGACTTTGAGAATCTTGGGTACAGTGGTCTGTTATATTAAGCTTGTTCATTGTGCGGGTCACGTCTTCTAAATCTTTTTTGGAATGCTTAATCTGGCAGTTATTATTAGAAATGTATTAACAATCTCCCACCATCTTTCTAGATTTATTACATTCTATTGTATACCAAATATCACATATATATTTTCAGTGTATATTGTTAGGTACAAATGAGTTTAAAACTGTTATATCCATTTTAATGAGATAGACAAGGAGGCCCAAGTTTGGACTAGTGGTTATTTCTGGTTCACTGATTCTAATTTTTATTTTACAAAATATTTAGTATGCCACATTTGAGTTAAAAAGGATTTTTCTCTCATACTTAGCAATTCAGGGTTAAGACTATTCATGCCACTTGACCTTGTTAACTCATTTTTGGGATTCTGTCCAAAAGAAACAACCGGAATTAGGTAAAAAGCTTTATGTATCAAAATGCATATTCACAACAGAAAAAAAAAAAGTAGACCTACGTTGTAACAGTAGGAGAGTGATTAAGTAGCTATGATACATGAGTCCACATGATGGCCTATCACATAGACATTAAAATCATTTATAAAGAATTTGTAATAACACTGGCAAGTTCTTATGTCGCAATAATATATGTAAATAAAGATGATATTCTGATTTCAATTTCTTTAATGACAACTCTAGAAAACGTTCTGAAAGGAAATATCTCAAAATAGTAACATTAGTTGGTACCCCATTAATAGGCACATTTGTTAGGTTTTTATGTATCAATTAAAAATAATAACTAGCTGGTGAAACTTGTTTTTTCCTCTTGCCTTCTTCTTTATTGTTTTCCATATTTTCTACAACATTCAATTTTTTTTACAATTAGATAGATAAAATAAGCTTTAAAGTATGGATGAACAAATACATTTATACCTAGGTTTTTGTTTTGTTTTGTTTTGTTTTGTTTGCAGTTCTAGGGGGTTGAATCCAGGGCCTTGTACACTCTAGGTAAGCATTCTACCACTGAGCTGCACCTTCATCCCCTTTTTGTACTTTTTGAATCAAGGTCTTGCTAAGTTGCACAGGCTACCTCTGGCTTCAAATTCACGATCCACCTGCCTCAGCCTCCCAAGTGGCTAGGATTATAGGTATAAGCCAATGTGACTGGCTCTAACTAAATTTGAGTGTCTAGAATTAGTCTTTCATTCTGTTATGTTGTTCTTAGTTGATACTTTTAAAATATCAAGATAGAAAAATCATTTTTTGTGATGTGGTGCTATATAAAGAACAAATTAATGTTGAAAACACATATTACTATGCCTTCTCTCTCGTAGGTAAGGTGCTGATAGAGGACAACCAGGGCCTTGCCCCTGTGGTTTACAGTCACATGAACCGAGGGACAAAGCCAGCAGCTATTGGATCCTTCAACTCACATGTGATGGAATTTCCAAGGAAACGCAAAGGAAGTGATTCAGACCCATCCCAGTAAGTGAATTGTTGCCCTAACTCCAGAAAATTTTGTCTCTAGGGAAGAGAAAAGGAGACTACTATTAAACTCATTATTTCTAAGTACATGCAACATGGTGATTAATTATCCACCCATTGTTACCTGTCACATTGACTGGCCTGGAACTTTTCCATTCAACTCTGATGATTATTAGGTATCAAGGAGGGTTAGCCGGAGTTTGAAGGAGACTTAGGTACCTGAGGTTAATTTGTGTGATGTTTACTTACGGTCACGGCTACCTGCCTTCCTTATTGAAATGCTCAACCACAAGAGAACATCTTCTTGCATGTTTGGCTTAAAATAATGACCCCACTTATCACTTTATTCATTTATATGCTCATGAACCCTTAGCTGTCTATGGCAGTGGTCCCCAACCATTATGGCACAGGAACCGGTTTTGTAAAAGACAAATTTTCCATGGAGCTCAGGCAGCAATGCAAGCAATGGGGAGCGGCTATAAATACAAATTAAGCTTCGCTCACCTGCCACTCACTTCCTGCTGTGCTGCGTGGTTCCTAACAGCCCACAGACTGGGGGCTGGAGACCTCGGATCTGTGGTCAGTTCAATCATATGAAACTCTTATTTCCATATTTGTTAAGCCAAGTATGTAATAAAGTCAGTGTTGGGAATATTTTATATTCTTTTTTTTTTTTTTCAGTACTGTGGGTTAAACCCAAGGCTTCGTGCTTGCATGCTTTGCGAGTGCTGTACCACTGAGCTGTACGCCCAGCCCATTTTTTTTTCCCACTTTTTGAGACAGGGCCTCATTAAATTATGCAGACTGCCTCTGGTCTCGAACTTGAGATCCTCCTGCCTCTGCCTCTTGAGTCACTGGGATTATAGGTGTGTGCCACTGCACCTGGTTCCCTTGGTAATATTTACTATCTTCTTGTTTACTTTTGTTGTCTACTATAGCTTGTACTGGGAGAAGGACCTGGCAATCCACTCCCAAGGCAATCCTGAAATAGTCAGCCATTGAAAACCCTATGAGGGTCGCTATGAGTCCAATGACCGACTTGACGGCACCTAACAATAACAACAACATAGCTTGTAGCCTGTAGGTTTCTTTTATGACCTCTCCAAAGCTAAGATTTATTTGGTAAAAACATGAGGGCAAAATAAAGCCAGCAACTCATCTAAGGCTGGCACTACACATAATGTGAAGCTGTGGTAGTTTTCCATCATGAGTGAAAGGGAAAGTTCTGAGTTAGGGACACATGAAGAGGGCATAATGAAGCATCCTTGCTCTGTTTCACTCAGTTCTTTCCAATGCACTTTAAACTTGAGCTTCAGTTCCTAACACAGTAGGAATCAATGTTATTCAAATGGGAGTACCCAAGCACTTCCCAACCACTTATAAATGATTGGAAACATTTCTACTGTTTTTGGTTGTCTCCCTTCTCTTAGTCTCTTCCGTTAACATGGATGCTCATGAAAACTGCAGTGGGCCAAGTGATAGTCTATCTGGAGCCATTTGCTGTTTTTCATCCTAAATTATCAGTCGATGGTCCCCATTTGTCTTGTGTGAAAAGTGACTATTAGTCCTTTTTATTTTCTTCCTTAGCCTTCAGAATCATAAGCACCACTATTCTTATTATCTGAATGAGATTATGGCTTTTGACATGGGAACAGTCAATACTAGAGGTTTGTACCACATAACGGGCATAAAAAACCACTTACAAGTGGCTTGGGGAATGGATCGGGAAATGGAGTCTGTCCAAGGGGGAAATACTAGAAACATGCAAAGTGCTGACATCATGATTTTTTGGCAGTGAGCAACACTGCAGATTATTTACTTAATGGCCCACATCTTAGAAAATGAAGAAGCTACAACTCAGAAATGTCAAGCAGGTTGCCCAGCATTACACACTATTAGAATCCCTGATTCTTGCTGTGGTGTTTTCTTCATTACCCACAAGCTCCTGTCTGCAGATGGACAGAGTAGGGTGTTGGTAGCACGAGAGCAGTCATGCTGTTTACCAGGACATCTGGGTAGGGGGTGATCCAAGGACTCCTTCCTTTCAGGTCAGAAATCATGGCAGAAAAACTGGTGGAAAAGTTTTCTCAGAATCCCTTTGCCTATCTTCTTTCAACAAGGATAGAAATATCAGCACCCAGTGGCAGCAGGTAAGTCCTGGACTATCATTTGATGTATTACCTCCCCTACTTAAGAGCGGCCTGCAGCCATACCACCCTGGCATACGATCTCAGAAGCTAAGCAGGGTCAGGCCTGGTTAGTACTTGGATAGGAGACTACCTGGGAATATGAGGTGCTGTAGGCTTGGGAGAAGGACCTGGCGGCCCACTCCCAAGAGAAAATCAGCCATTGAAAGCCCTATGAATAGCAGAGAAGCACTGACAATAGTGCCAGGCATGGTATAGTGTCTGGGAGTGTTTCGTCTGTAGTTTGTAGGGTCACTATGAGTTGGGCCTGACTCCACAGCACCTAACAACAACAACAACAACAACAACTTGAAGAGGGTATAGAGCAGGAATGGAAAGAAAATATAACCCCTGATCTGCTCAGTACCTACCTCAGAGCTTCTCCATTCTGCCCCACACCATTTTTACCCTACCATTTTCCATACCCTGTAAATGAAATGCTGGATTTCAAAATAACAGTTTTTACAGTATGCTGATTATATAGCATCCTTCCCAGACACTCAGGACATTAAAGCCAATCAATAGATATGAGGCTAATTTCATGATGTAGCCTCAGAGGGTTTAACATTTTGAAACAAAGGAGAGCATAAAAGAATAATCATCCTTTCTGTGGTACTGTTGGTTTTGAATGTAGAGCTGATTCTTTAAAAGGGTCTTTGATGAAGGGTCTGTGGATTATCATCATTAATCATTTATTGAGAACCTACTATGTAACACCCAGTAGACGAGGAGAGAGAGAAATAGATATGACGCAAGAAACTTACACAAGTTGTGAAAGATATAAAGAACTGTATATCATGATAACTGCCATGATAGTGAGCTGGAGTGTGAGGGCAAGAAAGAAAGTTGGGTATTTACATAAGATTGGGATCAGGATGGACAGCTTCCTGGAGGAGCTGACTTAAGCTAAATTTTAGATGGAGAATAGAAATGAGTTTATAAAGCAGAAGTGGAAAAGGCATGTCAGGTAGGACTATAGGGCATGAAACAGCATCCTGCTGATCAGGAAACGAGTGTTCATCATGATAGAGTAGAGGGTGCACATGGAGGGAGGTGAGCTGTGAGCTTCGAGGGATAAACGTGAACAAGGTCATGAAGTTCTCTGAAACTTAAATATTATCTAGAATGTGATAAGAAAACTGAGGAATTTTAAACATGAGACGTACTTTATCGGATTTACATTTAAAAAAATGCTTTCTGCACTTTTTCACTTTCCTTATTGTGGTAAAGTATACGATGTGTGATCCAAAAATATGGTGAATGTTTAAATTTTAAAAATTTATTACAAGCAGGACATAGTGGTGCACACCTGTAATCCCAGTACTTGAGAGGCTGAGGCAGGAGGATTTATGTGAGTTTGAGGCCAGCCTGGTCTACATAGCAAGTTTCAGGTTTACCTAGGATACACTGCTGGACTCTGTCTTCAAACACACAAAAAAAATTAAAATTAAAAAACAAGCTGTGTGCAGTGGCATATGCCTGTAATCCCAGCGACTCAGGAGGCAGCTGCAGGAGGATCGCAAGTTTGAGACCAGAGGCAGTCTGCGTAATTTAGTGAGACTGTCTCAAAAAAAGAAAAAGACTGAGGGTGCAGTTCAGTGGTACAGCACTTGCAAAGCATGCAAGCGTGAGGCCTTGGGTTCAACCCCCAGTACTACAAAAAATAAAAGAGCCCCCTCCCCAAATTTATGACAGTAAAAGATTCATGCCCATTAATCCTTCTTAAAATACTCCCCCTGGCTTTGAATACACTTATCCCATTATTCTTGCCAGTTTCTCAAATGGTTCTGGAAGTTCTTTTTTGTGGGTGTTTTTAGTTGCTCTGTCATGACTGCCTGAATGTCCTGAATTGATTCAGAATGTTTACCTTTCATAGCCGTTTTGACTTAGGGGAAGACCAGAAGTCACACAGTGACAGATCTAGTGAATAAGGTAGATGAGGTCACTCACACCATAATGTTTACTTGGCATTTGGGGTCACATTAACACACCTTCTCTCAACCGCAGCTCACACCCCACTGACTGCACCAAACCATTTGAAATTTGTCACATATCATTACTAAGGTTCCATGTACCACTTGCCACTTCCTGTATTGAAGATCCCTGCCTTTCCATTGGGTGGCAGTCAGCAGCAGCATTCACCATTTTTTTATCACCTTGTGTATACACTATGAAATTTGTCATTTGAACTACTTTTAAGTGTACAATTCATTGCCATCAATTATAATCACAGTGTTATGAACCATTACTACTACTTATTCTTCTTATACTTATTTTCATCATCCCACACAGAAACTGTGCACTTACTAAATAGTAAGTCCCCACCTCCTTTCTCCCAGCTCCAGCTAACCTCTAGTTTTTGGCTCTATGAATTTGTCTATCTGACATATTTTATACAAGTGTACTCAGATGATATTTGTCCTTTATGTCTGCCTTCACTTAGTGTAGTGTCTTCAAGGTTCATCCATGTTGTAGAATGCATCAGAAAGTAATTCCTCTTTATGGCTGAATAATGTTCCATTGTGTATACATACTACCACATTTTGTTCATTCATCTTTTGATGGGTACTTGGGTTATTTCTACTTTGAGGCTATTGTTAATAATGCTGATGTATAGTGTACAAATACCTATTTGAGTCCCAGCTTTCACTTCTTTGGGGTATATACCTGGGAGTGGAAGTGCCAGGGCATATGGTAATTCCATTTGGTTCATGTAATTCTGTTTAGTTTTTATGGAACTGCTAAAATGATTTCCACAGTTGGTTGCATCACTTTACATTCTCACCAGCAGTATACAAGGGCACTAGTTTCTCCACATCCTCCCTGATATTACTTTTAACTTTTTAAAAATTATAGCCATCCTATAGGCATGAAGTATTTACATTTTTAAAAAATCACTCTGGAAATAGTATAGAGGATGAGCAGAAAGAGGAAAACCCAGGAGGCTGGGAGAATATCTGGATGCTGCCGCTGCAGTCCTGGTTTTCTGAGCACTGGTCTAAGGGAGTGGCCCTGGACAGGAATGACATGGAAGAGAAGGGACACAAGGCACATTCAGAAGACAGAATCTCTGAGGTTCATGACTATTGTTGGGAGAGAAGGAATATAAAAAGAACCCACTATTTCTGACTTGGGCTTCTTGATTAAAGGTGGTATTTTCCTCCACTGAGGTTGAGAGAAGAATTCAGTTTTGGACACACTATGAATGGAATATTTATGGGCCTGAGACATGAGGATCTGGAACTCAGGGTTGAGGCCGAGCCTGGTGATGAAGACTCAGATATCATTACAGTGTGAGAAGTCATTGAAGTAATTGATGGATGTAGATGACATTACTAAGAGAAGTAAGAGGTGTGGGAAAATCTGGTGCTAAGGATATACTCTGGGGTTCGGTGCTCTGAAGATAGTCAAAGGAGGGGGAAAGACCATCAAGCGTGTGAGAAGGCACGGCTCTGCAGTGGGAATGGTATCTCAGAAACCAAAAGAACCAAGTTTCAAGAGGGGAGATGTGAAAACTGGCAAATCTGGAGGATATTTTGATATTGCATTTGCTTCTAACTTCATTTATCTGTTTCAGGAGAATGCCTGCATTTTATTCAAAATGCAGTAAAAGTAGTTCTTAAGGACACCTTACACTGTATTTTAAACTAATTGTGTTACTATAGTGTAAGATGATACATCTTAGTGCAGCTAAGTAATATGAACATTATTAATATTATAAAGCTTATTAAAATTCACTTAAAAATTATGACCATAGTTCACATGCCAGCATGAAGAAAATATACAAATAGCAAGTTTATTAATTATCTAAGTTTGGGGTGCAGACAGTAAGGGTGTGGGTAGGGGCTGAGCTAGTGAAACTTCATATGTATTTACACAATAAATGCAATGTGCTTGAATCATCCCCAATAAATGCCCCCCACCATGGAAAAATTATCTTCTGTGAAGTCAGTCCCTGGAGCCAAAAAGGTTGGGGACCACTGCTTTATTCTACCCCCACCTTTAGATAAAAGTGTGTTGAATTTCATAAAGTATATTTGGATTTCACTAAGGACATGAGTCCACTCATTTCTTTTGATAAAACACCAAAAGTTAAACAATATCATCTGAATATGTAGAACACATAGAAACATCTATATAACTACACCACACCACACCATACATACACACCTTGGTGAAATTAAATAATCAGAGCTATTTTTTGATATATATGTATGTGTTTAGGAAGAAGACTGGAAGGCGACTTTAATACATTTTAGAAACATATATATTTTTAAATATATATTTTAATAAACTGATCAGCTCACATAATTTTTTAATGTTGAAAGTCTTCTGTGACCATTAGTATATTTCATTTAGTAGGTGTCTGCATTTTTAATGGTAGGGAATATGCTAATGGGAAAATTAATATTATTAAATGATCTGAGTTTCTAATTTCAATATTCATTACCATCCAGATGGCAAAGTAAATTACTTTTGATTAAAGGTTTGAGATTCTTAATGTATTTTCAGAATGTTTTAATACAGCCAACATAAAGATTTGGTTATCATCAATTGTTTTAAAAAATACTGGTAACTGTATTTTATTTAAATGAATTTTTTGTGATACTTAGGATTGAACCCAGGGCCTTGCCCATACTAGACAAGCCTCTGTAGCTCTACCCCGAGCTACATCTCCAGCCCTGTTTCTATGAAAATTTCATTCCTTCTCAAGATTGGCATGAGATCCTCTCTCTCTCTCTCTCTCTCTCTCTCTCTCTCTCTCTCTCTCTCTCTTTCTTTCTTTCTTTTTCTTTCCTCCTCCTCCTCCTCCTCCTCCTCCTCTTTTTTAGTTTTTGAGACAGAGTCTCACTAAATTATGCACATAGACTGCCTCTGGTTTCAAAGTTGGGTTCCTCCTGCCTCTGCCTCCCGAGTCACTGGGATTATAGGCATGCCCCACTGCACCTGGCCAACATGAGATCATTTCTAAATAGCACATCAATTATTGCTCATTATCAATTAACACAGGCTCTGCTTCCTTGACAAGAATGGCATTGCCCGTCAGCTTTAGTAGGAAAGTTGCTCATGTGAACGTGGTGATCATTTCAAGTCATTAGATGCTCAAGGTGGCATTTATAGCTAAAGATTTAAGAGGAATTAGGATGATTAATCTCACATTTATTTCTCTTAAGAATTACAGAAAGGCTAGTTCATGGAGTATAATATTTTATCCTGCTCTTTTGTAGAATAGAAGATGGTGAATTACAAATAAAACTGATGTCCTTCAGGTACATTGAATTGTTGAGAAGGCACTTGGTGGTGGAGAAAGTCGCACATGCCCACTTTTAGCTATAGCTGCAGAGAATATGAAGATAGGATGGATTTGTCAACAGTAGGCATATCTCACTTGTTCTGCTCTGAGAAGCAATGTTAGCTGGCACCTGGTACCTTACTTTTCTATCTACTTGAATTAACATTTTGGTTTTTGTGCCTTTAAGTTTCTTTTAGAATACCTATTTATTAAAATCATTGATTAGTTTCTTTCAACACTAGAAAACAACTGATTCATGCTATAAGCAAATGAGAATTACTTATGAGGAGCATGTGATTATTGGCAACTCATCATCATAAATCCTTTGTCCTTTGTTTTGACATAATCTTTCAAGAAGAGCAACCAAATTTTCTTCTGTACCTGGCAGCCTGGCTGGATCTCAGTTCTGCAGTTTCTCCATTTACTCTGTTTTCTGATATGATTCTGACAAAGGTTGAAAGTAATAATAACTATACATAGAATTAAGAGCCTGGTCCCTGATAAAATTATCAAACAGTGAACTAGCATCTGGATAATATGCCTTTCTTTAATAAAACCCTTGCGAACTCTTTCCAGGCATGACTCCTTCAAGTAAAGGACCTCCTTTAAAAAGCAATGATTTCATCTTCCTCTGAGTCTCCCAGCTCCCACCATCAGCATTCATTGTTCCAACAATGGTCTTGCTGTCATTGCCCTCCTATCCCCAGCTAGGAGACAGGGCACCCTCTCTTCGCTCTGCCTCTCTGGAGCCCACTGCTGCCACCATGTGATGGCTAACACTGTGGTAAGAGTGATCATCCTAGCCAGATTATAGCTATAGCATTATTTTAGCCATAGCATTTCATTCAAAAAGTTGCTTATGAATAGACCAACATCTGGGTGGATAACTAAATGTTATGTAAATGTACACAGTTGGAATTCCATCAGGCTCACCCACACTGTATTTTGTTGCAGAAGTGGTGCTGCTAAGGGTGACGGGTTGGGGAATGTGTCAGGGCTACCGGTCTCCATCTGATCAGCACCATCCATCTGCCACTCCTATCATTGGGAAATTTGTTTCTGTCATTTAATTTAAGGTATCTATAAAAACAGATCAGGGTAAACCTCCTTCTTACCCTCTTTTCCATCAGGTTGCACCCCTGTCCTCTTCTTATTTAGGAATTCTGGAGTTCCCGTGACCTGAGTGTTGCTGGAGAAACAAATGTATACAGCAAAGTGTGAACCATAAAACAGCCTCATTCCTGAAATCTACAATATATTTTTCTTCTCTACATTTTGTGGCCATGTCTTACTGTTGACAGCATCTTCTTGTTAATTGTCAGCGTTTTTCTTTCCTCATGAGGTACTACCTCCTAGCGCATCTTATAATTGATGGTGTCCAGATTTGATGAAATGCAGTGGTATGAGAGGCACTGAGCTGGCTGAGACACAAGAGTGATTAATCATGCAGCAGTCAGAGGCAGGTTCCCAAAATAACTGAGCTGGGTTTTAAAGAAGAAGAAGATTTTTATAAGAATATAGAAGGGGAAGATATTGCAAGCCTGGTAAAGGGTATGGGATAACACAGCATGTGTGTGATAACACAGCATGGGTGTGATAACACAGCATGGCTTGAGAGCTAGCGTTCTTTGAGGCATTGCTACCATACTGTTTTTGGAGCTGTTGAGAATGACAAGGAAAGCTGAAACTGGACAGGAAGCCATGAGCCAGGCCCAGAGAGTCTTGAGGAGTAATGCATTCCTCTGAGGCAGTGCAAATGGCTTAGATGATTACATACAGTGTTAATTCTGGAAGTCACGATTAGCATAGATCAGAAGATGAAAACACTAGAAAGACATCAGTTTGAAAGGCTTTGGGAGCAGTCCAAAGATGAAAGTGAGGCCATGACAAGTATATGGAGAGGAGGAAACACGCCTAGGGAGTATTATAAGAAGGAGAATCTACAGGAGCTCATGATTCTTTGGCTCTTCAGGATGAAGAGGAAGGGTCTAGAATGACTCTATGTCACCAGCCAGGATGTACCATACAGAAGGAAGAACAAATCAGGAGAGATGAAGAGGGGTGGGAATGGAAACTGCAGAGAATGTATTCAGTTTGGGATTTCTTTGCTTTGGGGTTTCTTTTGAAGTGTTCAGGTGCACAGTTCTGGTTGGAAAGGCTGAGAACTGGGAAGGATGAAGGAGATGTTAATAGTATGTAGCTCCTGAGCAGTTGTGAGGCCTTATGAGGGAAAGCGCTTGCCCAGGGGGAGCTGTGGAGTGAGGAGTGGTCCCCCCAGCAGTGTTTGAGGACAGAGCAGGAGCTGAGTGTGGGGCTTGGAAGACAGAGATGGGGAGAGGAGGAGCAGGAGAGAGGAGATCACAGAAGCCGGGTGTGAGTGAGGAACACCAGGGTTGAGTTTGAGGCAGGAGTGATCAGGGATCAGCAAGGGTTGGCTGAGGGAGCGATCAGGGATCAGTGATGGTTGGAACAGTTTCAGTGATCCAGGGTGTGGAAGGATGGTATTAGAGGTGGGGAGGTGCCTGGGAAATGACAGGTTTGATGGGGACTATGTGCCTTCAGGGAGCCTGACAAGAAGGGAAAACAGTGGCAAGAACATACAACAAGCAACAAAACTAGAATTCGGGAACGGGTTTTAATTCAGAGGAGGAGACTTGAACCTATTTCTAGACCCATAATAAGGATCTGTAATGGGAATGAGGTTAAGATACTAAGGACGGCCTGCGGATACCAGAGAGGAGTTAGCTTTGAGCAAAAGGGTGCCTCTGGGACTGGATGGAGGTGGGAAGACCACCGTGATCCTCAGATATCTCAGCTTGCCACAGTTTCAGGGAATAAAAGAGGGAGGGACTGATCAATGGCAGCAAATGTGTAGAGGAGACATGGCTGTGGCAAGCGCTTCTCCTGCTCTCCTGCTCCTAGCACTTGCTCTCCGCCTCCGAATGGCAGCATTGCCTGCTTGCTGGGCTCCACGCCTCTCCCAGGAGAACCTCAGGGTGACTGGGGGTCTGTTGAACATTAAACACAAAGGAGGTTCTTTCTCCCTCCTAGAGAAGCTCACAGCCAAACCGAAAAGCGGAGGAGAGAGAAAATGAACAACCTGATTGAAGAACTGTCTGCCGTGATCCCACAGTGCAAGCCCATGGCACGTAAACTGGACAAGCTCACAGTCTTACGGATGGCCGTTCAGCACTTGAAATCTTTAAAAGGTGGGTTTGGAAAGGGCTTCCACCCTTAGGCTTATGGCGTCTTCTCTGTAACTGAGGTCTCTGGTTGCTTTGATTGTTGTTATTGGCTGTTGAGGTTCTGTCCTCTTTCCTCTTTACAAACATTGGTTTTGATGCTTGTGCATTGTCTGTATATGGAGAGGATATGGAATTACATGTCAGAAAACTTGGTTCTAATAGAAGGTCTATCTCAGGCTTGCAATGTGAACTTGAAAAGACTAAGGCCTGTTTTCCTGAGTAACACAAAGAAAATATTACCTGTTCTACAAACCTCTCAATACTTTAGAATAGGTATGTCCAACCTACAGCCACAGGCCACATGTGGCCCAGGACAGCTAGTAATGCAGCCCCACAAAATCTTTTAACGTCATGTGTTATTTAGTGTTTATTTACTTCAGGACCGCATGTGTAGTTCCAGTTTTGAAATTCCAAAGTGATACTGTGCATGTTTACGGAGTGACCTCTAGTCCTTCTTTCCAACATACTGGGATGGTACCATGGTATCAAATTCTAACCTTCAAATAAGCAGAAATATGTCACAGTTGGTAATGAGAGTCAGGTTAGGACCATTGCCTGCCACCCTGTTGATCTAGCATAATCAGGTTGAATTTGAAGTGATTCGAAGCTATTCAAAGTCATTTAAAGGTCCATCAGACATGTGAGTTTTTAGCAACTTCGTAAGTAAAATGCAGCAATTGCCAACAAAATTTTCAAAAATCGAATTCAACCCAGTTCCAGATGCCATGAGTTGACCATCACAAAACTTCCTTGAGAACTAATAATTAAGACTACTTCCATCAAACCAGGACTAGGGTTTAGCTCAGTTGGTAGAGTGCTGCTCTGCACTCTCTGAGGCCCTGGGTTCAACCCCCAGCACTACAAAAACAGAAGGACTTCCCAGCCCACTCCTGGAAAAAACCAACCATTGAAAACCTTATGAATAGCAGAGAAGCACTGACCAAGTGCCAGGCATGGCACAGTATTGGGGAGTGTCTCATCTGTTGTACACAGGGTCGCTATGAGTCAGACCTGACTCAATGACATCTAACCACTACCATCAAACCAGATATCGATAGTTTTACAAAAACAAGGTCAAATTTCCCCCTAGTTTCATATCACTCTCATTTCTCTAAACTTCATAATAAATTTTAAATAAGTCTTATGTATATACACTAACTATATACTACATAGTTTATGTGTCACCCAAGACAATTCTTCTTTACTCCATGCAGCTCAGAGAAGCCAAAAGTTCCCATGCTTCAGAAGTTCTGAAGTATAGTATTAATTACTATAATTTAAGGTTATTGGGACATTTCTGTTTTTTGAAAGGTAACTTTCCTGAAATTCAGCAGTTTCTTATAAAATTTTATTTAGATTTGTCAGTAACACTGGCATCTTAAATGCATCACATCTTACTGTTGTTCTATAAATTAGACATCGGGGTGGGGAAGTCCTTATTGCTTGCCCTTGGGTGTGTGCATGCTCATTTCTGACCTTAGCAGTTCCCCAAGTTGAACTTGACTTTTATTTTATTTTACTTTTGGTACTTGGAGTTTGAACCAACATCCTTGCACATACTTTGGAAGTATTCTACCACTGGGCTGCACCCTCAGCTCATTTTTAATTTTTTTTTTTAATCATGAGACAGGGTCTTGCTAAGTTACCCAGGCTGTCTGTGGCCTCAAACTCACAGTCCTCCTCTGCCTCCCAAGTTGCTGGGGCCACAGGCATGTGCCACTACACCTGGCTGAGATTGCTCTTAAACCTAAGTGTAGTAAGTGAATATATGCATATATATATAATCCACTCCCAAAAAATCAATCTGCCATTGAAAACCCTATGAATAGCGGAGAAGCACTGACAGTAGTGTTTTGCCCTCTCCCGTTGTACGTAGGGTCACTATGAGTCAGATACTGACTCGATGGCACCTAACAACTATATATATATATATATATATATATATATAATCAGAAGCCACATTTGTCTTGAGAATCACCCTGCTCCCACTTGGCGGGGAAGTGGTGGTGGTGATGCAAGTAGAATTGAACTTTAGATATCCTGATGCTTATACCATAAACTTAAGTTGAGAAGATAAGACCTGGTAGAGCAATGAGCTGAAGAGTACAGAGGTGACTCTGAAAATTCAGATTTGTACAGATCTAAAAAAACTATAGTGAAAGTTGGCTCAAAAACTGTACAAAAGGAGTGAGCAAAGGTTGAACATGAGCCTCAGTTTAGCTCTCTGTGCTACATTGCAAGCCCAGCCCAGGAACACTTATTTCAGGGAAAAGGAAATTTATGGGCCCACCACAGTGACTTTTCCAGAGGAGAGCAGCCTTATCCTGGATTCTGGGCACTTCCTTTTGGGAGTGTAATTGGAGATCTTATTTTCATAACAGACTATTATGAAATAGGCTTTTTTTTTTTTTTTTGAGGTACTGGGGGTTGAACCCAGGGCCTCACGCTTGCATGCTCTGCAGGTGCTGGACCATTGAGGTGCACCTCCAGCCCATTTTTTTACTTATTGAGACAGGGTCTCACTAAGTTACACAGACTGCCTCTGGTCTCGAACTTGCGATCTTCCTGCCTCTGCCTCCTGAGCTGCTGGGATTACAGGTGTGTGCCACCACGCCCGGCTGAAAGACAATTCTCTTTTACCCACAAGTGGGGCTTTCTTAAATTGTATGTAATATTTACTTTGATTTTTTTTAGCAGTGAAAATTTGCAGACTCAACAAGTTCATTTGATTGTAACCCTCAGAATTGCCCAAATTTCCACATAAGCAGTGTCCTGAGGGAGGAGGACCTAACCCATGAATCAGGATGCTAATTTTGACAGACATGAATTGAGCACCAGCTGTATGCCTTTTCTATGCTGGGATTTAAAACTGAATGAAACAAGGTCTTTGCTCTCTAGGGGTCTGTGGTAGGACAAGGAGCCAAATCCATGGTGAGATTATTACAACTTAGTGTGATAATGTAACTGCAGAGGTATGTGTGCCACTGGCTGTGGGCACTCAGTGGCAGGGAGGCACCATCTGAATCCACAGGGGATTCTTTGAAGCAGGGTGTAGATTTTGCCATGGGCTCTTCTCAGCCCAGGTGAGGCGTCAAGTCTTCTTCCCCATGGCCTGGCCAGGCCCTTGAGTCAGCACCACTCAAACATGAGTGAGGGAGAAGGCTGAAGGCAGTCCAGCGCCTGTGCAGGGTACCCAGTATACCCAGATTTGCTCAGCAACTGCTTAGAAGCCGCATCATCAGAGAGCTGTGAGGGAATCATGTTTTCCTTCATAGCAAAGTAACTTTAAAGGCAGGAGAGGGTGAAATAATGTCATACCTGTGGACATTCTGTCTGCATCTGTACTCCAGGGGTGGGAGAGTGTAGTGGTTCTTGCTTGTGGGTCACAGTGACAAATCTAGGACAAATCGTGACTCCCTAACTTAACAGCCGTGTGATTTATACACATAACATCCCAATCCTTAATTTCCTTATCTCTAAAACAGGGATATTATATTTGCCTCATGGAGTTGTTGTTAAAAGAATAATGCATATTGCCTACTGCAGTGGTGCACGCCTCTAATCCCAGCAATTTAGAGGCTGAGGCAAGAGGATCACCAGTTCGAGGTCAGAGGCAGCCTGTGTAATTTAGCAAGACCCTGTCTCAGGATAAAAAAAAAAAATGGGCTACAGGAGCAGAACAGTGGTAGAGAGCTTGCAAAGTATATGCGAGGCCTTGGTTCAAACCCTAAATAAAAATGCAGAGAGAGAGAGAGAAAAGGGGTGAGGGGGGGAAGGAAAGAGAGATAAAAAAGAAAAAAAAAGAATAATGCATATCTAGTGCAGTGTTCACTGATGAGGGAGATGGTAAACGTTATTATCAGTAATGGTCTGGTTTTCTTTGCTATTGGAATTCTGTGAGTACATTGGTTAGCCATGGGGAACAGGGGTGCGAGGCGTCCCAACATGCCTGTCTTTAGCCAGCTTCCCCTTACCTCTTCCTGCATTGCCCTGATTTTCTCTCTAGCCTGGCCTCGCTCACCTGGTCCTGGTGCCCCTGCTGGCTGATTACTGACCGGGTACCCGGGCCCCTGAGACTGTGCTCTGTCAGTCTTGTTTGCCGCCAGACCTACAAATGTCCTGGCCTTGCGCAGAATCGCCCCACTGCTGAACCTTAGTCTGGCCCTCAGCTGTGTCCTCCCACCCTGCCCGGCTCCCTCCTGCTTCAGTCCACTGGCTGCACTATTATAATAATCAGAGAAATTGCTGGGGAGGCCCAGGATGATGTTCCCGGCAGGGAAGAGTTCCTTTTTCTTTGGGGCTGCCAGTCTGAGACAGCTTTGCCAAATCATAGCATAAGGTGCTTTTGGTTTTCTGGGAGGTTCCCCCCACCGGCCCCCCGCCCGCCTCTCACCACTTAGGTAACTGGTGAGTCTGGGCTGCAAATCTATCCAGGGGCCGATGTATGGGTAAAATGTCTCAGGGTGTTAACTGGCCTTTGTCTTGTAAGCACGGTTTCTTGCAGCCCCCAGGAGGTGGGGATGGGGGACAACGAGGTTAGGGAATATGAAGGAGGAAACTTTGGTTGGCATGGCAAATTGCCCCTGCCCTGGGGATCCTGCACCTTGACTTTGTAGTCTGGCCCCGGCACCCCCTTGTGGCCACGAAGGACTATGACATGTTGGGGGTTGATAGATGTCTTCATGACAGATGTGGTTTTTGGTTCTTCCCTTACTTGTGTCAAGTCAAACTTTAAGTTTTGTCCTGATGAATTTTTTCAAGCTTTCCAGTGATTTAGAGACTCATTTTAATGTAATAATAATTTCTAGACTAAAGGCTTAGAAGAAGTTATTTCATTTATTTTTTATATTTTTTATATATTCTCAGTACAGAAGTCTCCTATGCCCCCCCCCTTTTTTTTTGCAGTACTGGGGGTTGAACCCAGGGCCTCATATTTGCATGCTTTGCAAGTGCTAGACCACTGAGATGCACATCCAGTCCATTTTTTTTTTTTTTTTTTTTTTTTTTTTTTTTTTTTTTTTTTTTTTTTTTTTTTTTTTTTTTTTTTTTTTTTTTTTTTTTTTTTTTTTTTTTACTTTTTGAGATAGGGTCTTGCTAAATTACACAGATTGCCTCTGGTCTCAAACTTGCAATCCTCCTGCCTCTGCCTGCCAATTCTCTGGGATTACAGGTGTGCAACACCGTGCCTGGCTTCTCTTATGGTCTTTAAAGGATTTTTTTTTTACTTTAAAATTCTGTGAATCCATAAAATTCCTTCAGAATTCCAGAATCTCCCCTTCATATTAATTTATGTGATGTGTTTTAATACACTAAGAAGTTAATCGATATTGAGTACTGTTGCATGGGCATTTTATTATAACACTTTTTTAAAGCTTTTACTGTCTGCACATTTGAGTATAAAGAAAGTAGTAGTTCTTGCTGGGTGTAGTGGTACATACCTGTAATCCCAGTAACTCAGGAGGCAGGAGGATCACAGGTTAGAGGTCAGAGGTAGCCTGTATAACTTAGCAAGACTCTGACTCAAAATAAAAAATGAAAAATGGGCTAGGGGTGCAGTTCAGTGGTAGAGCCCTTGCAAAGTGTGTGCAAGACCCTGGGTTCTACTGCAAGTACCACCGAAAAGGGAAAAGAAAATAAAGGATTAAGTAGATCCAGTAATTTACAATATAAAAGCAAGCTATTTTATTCTGGTAATAATAAAGAAAGAATGGCTACAGAAAAGTCTTAGAACATGCTAAAAGAGAAAATGCCACCATCTCCATCATCATTGCCAACAACCATAGCAGCAGCATTGCTAGTGTTTATTGAGCACTTACTATATTTCCAATAACTTTTAGCCTATTTGTTTTTAGGCATAACAAATTCTTATTTGGGAGACATTTATAGACCTTCATTTATTCAGGATAATGAGCTCAGACACTTAATCCTTAAGGTAAGTGAAGAGATATATTTGTCTAAGTTATATTTGTTCTTTCATTTTTATTTGAATGGAAGGAAGATTTTCTTCAGTTTGCCTCTGTTGTAAATATACAGAAGCACCGTATTTCCTTTACTGTAGAAATGTAAGATACAGAAGTGGCCATGTCTTATTAGTTTGGGCTAATGAAAAGTAGAAATGCAGAATGGGTGCTTTACAAAATGTGTAGCAAAGCATGTCTTTAGTGCTAACTCCTTACCTGCCTAATGCTCTCTCTTCCCGTACTTAAGATCTATCTGTTCCCCACTAGTAACACCTGCTTCAAAGTCACCTACTAGGTATTCTCTTCCTTTGAGATCCTGTTTTCTGAAGATTAACAGTTATAGCTTACTTAATGAGTCGTTAGCATTCTATATGGCTATAGATTCACTGGTCTGGAGGTTCATTTGACATGGAAAACATGACATGAAATTGACTCTTTCTTAGTCACCTGCTGTGACATGAGCTTTAAGCCACAATCTTACTAAATAGAGTCTTCACATATGGTTTTGTTCATTTTTCTCTTGGCTTCTTCTTCATCTTCTTCCTCTTCTTTTTTTCAGAAAGCTACTCTTTTAACAGTTAAATTTATTTGGAGCATTCCTGACAAGATTTTTTTTGTAGGTAACAAAAACAATTTTTAAAAATAGGGAATTTTACGCTATGCTTTGGGAGCCTCCTCAATAATCTTTAAGTGTTTTGTTTTTTTTTGTTTTGGGTTATTTTGGTTTTTGTTTTGTTTTGTTTTGTTTTGTCATAATGTCATATAACCCTGGCTCTGCCCTCCAGACCATGTCTACCTAATTCACTTCATGTTGTTTCCAGTTGGTGAAAATGAGTGAAATAACCACCGAGTAGGAGCACCAGCGTCCAGTCCTGGTTCTGTGTCCCTTTCCATATAGGCTCCTTGCCCAGGGGACTTGTTAGACAGACATTATGGCAGCAGAGGATATGTTAGAATTTTTCAATTTTAATTCTGAATGAGTGATATCACTATTCAAAAAGTATGAAAAGGTATCCTATAAAATGTACCCAGTCCTTCCTTATCTCCCGTCTGCTGGGTCCTGCTGCCCCCGCACACCCACATGCAGGGCTGCGTCATCTTTTCAGAACTTCCCCATGCAGTGAAGCAGCATGTAGCAGTGGTTATTTTATATTAGGAAATAGCTCACCTAAATATTGCATGACTAACCTCTCCATGTCAAATTTAGTCTTAATTTAGACTGGAATTCAATTTGATATTCTTTATACATCTTTTTACATCTTGAAAAAGCAATTTGTAATTAATTTTATTAGGTATATGACCACTCTGTTAGTTTTACTGTCACAATAATTTCCTCAAAATCTGAATGATTGTAAGAGAGACAGAATACTTTAAGTTACTCACTTCTATTTCTTTAAATCCTAGACTGCAGAAGGCTTCCTGTTTGTGGTTGGATGTGAAAGAGGAAAAATTCTCTTTGTTTCTAAGTCAGTCTCCAAGATACTTAATTATGATCAGGTATCCTGAACTGAGAATGTTTTCTACACAATGTTCAATTTTTTGGATGACTACATATTTTGAAGTCCTGTTTCTGAACCTTTTCTTCCTATTGGCACATGGGGTTAGGTTAAACTAAGCTAGCATCCAAGAGAGATGCGAAGATACACAGAAAGAGGGTAGATTTTTATTACTGACATTATTGTCCTCTTCCTGACCTTTAGTAAGTTATTTAATTTTCCCAAGCCCAACTTCTTCCTATGTCAAAAGTGGAAATGAAGCCAGGTGCCATGGCACACACCTGTAATCCCAGCAACTTGGGAGGAGAAGGCAAGAGGATCGCAAGTTTGAGGTCAGAGGCAGCCTGCATAATTTAGTGAAACCCTGTCTCAAGAAAAAATAAATAAAAAAGAAGCTGTGGATGTGGCTCAGTGGTGAAGCACCCTGGATTTAATCCCACAGTATCACTCCCCCTGAAAAAAATGAAATGATTGTACTTGTCTCTCAAAATGTAATGACTAAATAAGATGTAATGTTTGAGGTGTCTGAAAAGTGTTAGTCACCCTTCTCTGTTCATTCCAAGAGACAGCATTCGTGCTTATTATTAAGTTATATGTATTGCATAATAGCTTTAGATCTAATCTCTGGCAGCAAACTCTGAAATATATCTTTTATGTAACTAGCTTGGTAATTACCTCCACGTTACTGAACACCAATTAATTGCAACTAGCTACTCAAAAACTGTTACACTGAAACTTATCCAACAACTGAGTAAACTAACAATAGAGATCATGTAGACCACAGCTTTGGTCTTGAATAACTTCCACTAGTTCCCTTCTGTTTTCAGCTTTGGGGGGCCAGGCATTCATAGGTAATGAGTTAAATAACAGAAAAGAGGTGTTCTGAGCCTATATGCAGGAGGATTGAGAACCAAAGAATCATGCCACTAGTTACAGCTGGAGATACAAAAGTGGAACAAAACCTGACTATTCGTCTTCTAATTGGCAATGAAGAAACACACACACACACACACACACACACACACACACACACACACACACACACACACACGAAAGAGGGGGAGTGTGGACAATTCAGGGTAGCACTTAGATTCCAAATTAGTGACAGGGAGTCCAGTCCCACTGGGCACTGACTTTGCATATCTCAGGTCATTTAGGAGACTCACTGGCTGCTCAGGGGGATACTGAGATTCCTGGTGATGCAGGGTCTAAAGTTTTTGAGATTTAGAAATCTTAATTTGTGCTAGGCACAGTGGTGCACGCCTGTAATCTCAGCACCGGGAGGCTGAGCCAGGAGGATTGGCATGAGTTCCAGGCCAGCTTAGGCTATACAGGTAGACTCTATCCCAAAAACCAAAACAAACAACAAAAAAAAAACAAACAAGAACATGAGGAAAAAAAAAGAAAAGAAAAAAAGAAAACGAAAAAAAGAAAGAAGGAAAGAAAGAAACCTGACTTGTTGCAAAGTAGGGCTCTGGACATAGACATATTAATTACACACACAATAGACTAATATATAAGTCAGAATGCTAAGGCAGGTTTTTGGTTGTTGGTTTGTTTTTTGTTTTTTGTTTTGTTTTGTTTTGTTTTTTTGTATGACCTGTCCATCTGGCTACTTCTATTAGCTGGTCCCATCTGTCCTGTCTTTTATAAGAATGTTTACTTGGGTAATATGGAATTCAGAAGAGGTGTGATCATAGTAGGTCAAGGAGGGCTTCACATTTGAAGTACAGGGTCTGTTAGGCTTGTCAGACGGGAATCTTTAGGATGAGCAAGAAAGGAAAAGAAGATCAGGGACAGAAAAAAAAGATCAAGTTTTGTAATTGTTTTAAAGATTACCATATCAATTTGTCTTTCCTCCTAAGAAAAGAAGATTTTCTGCATGGACTTATTTAGTATATTAGTCGTACTGATTTTAAATGAGTGTCTACCTTATGAATAGGCTAGCTTGACTGGACAAAGCTTATTTGACTTCTTACATCCAAAAGATGTTGCCAAAGTAAAGGAACAACTTTCTTCTTCTGATATTTCACCAAGAGAGAAGCTAATAGATGCCAAAAGTAAGTACTCAATTCAGTATGCTTACCATTTTGTGTAAATGTAATTAAAAGTACTTAAAAGTACAGCAGTGTTTACAAGGCAGCTAATCAGGTTTTATCAAGGGACAATTATTTAGTAAACTTCAAATTTGTCAACTACAGCTTTAAATATATATAGCTACACAGAGAATTCCTATATTCATACAGACATAAAACAAATGCATTCATATGAAGATGCTTTGGGAAAATATGATTGCTTATACTTTCATATACAAATGAATTTTAATAAGAAAGTATCATTTTGGATTTAAAAAATTGCTGGAATTTTCATTAGCTAGCTGTTTGCCAAGAGACATATTACCATGTGGTTTGGGCCTTCTTGGTATGAAGGACATTCTATAATTGAACTTGGGAAATATAATTTATCATCTCTGAAAATACTTGATTTCTGAAAGTGCTTAGTGCCACATACTTATTTATGATATAAAAACAATGATGCTCTGTGCCACTGATTGTTATCACCATTGAGTTTCTCTTCAAGTTTAAACTTTTATTTAATTCATTTAACTTCTTTTTCCAGCTTTGGGAAAAAATACAAATGCCAAAGTGTTTTATATTGTCAAAATGTGATTCCTTGACACATATACTTTTAAATGTTACTTTGAGATTTACTGTAAAATATCATTATTTAAAAATTTTTCTTTTTCTAAGAAAATCTGTAGTGGATGACGAGAAACATTTGGAGGTATTTTTTTTTAATATTTGAAAATATTCTTTTCTACCTTTTCTCTTTACTCTTCTGCTTATGAAAGCTGGTTTGCAAGTTCACAGTAATTGCCACACTGGAAGGATGCGTGTATACTCTGGCTCCAGAAGGTCCTTTTTCTGTCGAATAAAGAGTTATAAACTTTCTGTCAAAGAACAGCATGGATGCTTACCCAACTCAAAGAAGAAAGGTATGATCATTTTGAAATATGAAATTATTTAAAGCATGGATATGAAATTTTATGTCATAAATATTTTTTATGCAGAAAAAAATAAAATGTATGACCAAGGCAAATAATTGGGACCAATGGTATCTAAGTAAATAAGATTATTTTTCAGCCAGAATTATTTAGATAGACTCATCATATCTTTCAATATTATCAAGTAATTCCACGCTTTCATCGTTGCCCAGGATTTTAATGATGCTGTTGAAATTATAGTTTGAGGGCTGTCATATAGGAAACAGTAGCAAGAGAGGGAACCTCAAATTATTCCAAAGAATAGAAAAGGAGGGAACACTCCCAAATACATTCTATGAAGCTACCATCACCCTGATACCTAAACCAGGAAAAGATTCATCTAAGATAGAGAATTATAGACTCATCTCCCTTATGAATCTAGATGCAAAAATATTTAATAAAATTCTGGCAAACAGAATCCAGCAGCATATGAAAAAGATTATTCACCATGACCAAGTGGGATTTATACCACAGATGCAAGGCTGGTTTAACATACGGAGATCAATTAATGTAATCCAACATATCAAGAAACTGACAAACAAAAACCACATGATCATCTCAATTGATGCTGAAAAGGCCTTCAATAAAGTGCAACACCTTTTCATGATAAAAACACTGGAGAAGATAGGGATAACAAGCAAATACCTTAATTTTATAAAGGCCATTTATGACAAACCTACAGCCAACATTATATTAAATGGAGAAAAACTAAAACCATTTCCTCTTAGACCTGGAACAAGGCAAGGATGTCCTCTCTCTCCTATTCTATTCAACATAGTAATTGAAGTCCTGGCCAGGGCAATCAGACAAGAGAAAGAAATCAAAGGGATACAGATTGGCAAGGAAGAGGTCAAATTATCCTTATTTGCAGATGATATGATCTTATACCTGAAAGACCCTAAAACCTCAACCAGAAAACTTCTGGATCTAATTAACTCCTTCAGCAAAGTTACAGGCTACAAAATTAACACACAAAAATCAATAGCTTTTCTTTACACCAATTCCAAACAAGAAGAGATGGAAATTTCAGGAAAAATACCATTCATGATAGCCCACCAGAAAATTAAATACCTTGGAATCAATCTAACCAAAGACCCTTGAGATCTCTACAAGGAAAATTTCAAAACATTAAAGAAAGAAATAGCAGAGGACACTGAAAAATGGAAAGACCTTCCCTGCTCCTGGATAGGGAGAATTAATATTGTAAAAATGGCTATCTTACTAAAAGCAATCTATAGATTTAATGCAATACCCATTAAAATTCCACTGACTGACTTCACAGAAATGGAAAAAATGATCCAAAAATTCATATGGAACCACAAAAGACCATGTATAGCCAAAACACTCTTAGGCTGCAAAACGAACGCAGGTGGAATCACAATTCCTGACTTCAAGCTATACTATAGAGCAGTGGTTGCAAAAACAGCTTGGTACTGGCACAAAAATAGGCCTGAAGACATCTGGAATAGAATAGAAGACCCAGAAATACCTCAACACACCTATAGCCACCTAATTTTTGACAAAGGTGCAAAGCAAGTAAACTGGAAAAAGGACAGCCTCTTCAACAAATGGTGCTGGGAAACATGGTCATCCGCATGCAGAAAAATGAAAGTTGACCCCCATCTCTCAATATACATGAAAGTTAACTCAAAATGGATAAAAGATCTCAACATAAAACCAGAAACTTTAAAACTTATAGAAGGCAAGATAGGCAACACACTCCATCACATAGGCTTAGGAAAGTATTTCCTTAACAGGACTCCAATTGCTCAAGAAATTGCAATGAGAATAGATAAATGGGATTACATGAAATTAAAAAGCTTCTGTACAGCAAAAGAAACAATTAACAGAGTCAAGGAAACCCCCACAGAATGGGAAAAAAAGTCTTCGCATTTTATACATCAGATAAAGGTCTAATTACTAGAATTTATAAAGAACTCAAGAAAAAAACTCCCAAAGAAACAAACAACCCAATACACAAATGGGCAAAGGAACTGAGTAGACAGTTCTCAAATGAAGAGGTCCGTAAAGCCATGAAACACATGAAAAAATGCTCAACATCCCTAGCCATTGTTGTTGTTGTTAGGTGCTGTCAAGTTGGTATCCAACTCATAGCGACCCTCATAGGGTTTTCAATGGCTGACTGTTTCAGGATTGCCTTGGGAGTGGATTGCCAGGTCCTTCTCCCATTTTTGCGGTGCTGGGAATTGAACTTGGAACCTCAGAGACTGCAGCGCAGCGCTCTACCAACTGAGCTAAATCCCAGCCCCCCCCCCCAGCCATTAGGGAAATGCAAGTCAAAACAACTCTGAGATTTCACCTTACACCAGTAAGAATGGCCAAGATCAATAAAACAAACAACAAATGCTGGTGAGGTAGCGGGGAAAAGGGAACACTCTTACATTGTTGGTGGAGCTATAAATTGGTCCAACCACTGTGGAACTCAATATGGAGGTATCTTAAAAAACTAAAAATAGATCTACCATATGACCCAGCTATAACACTATTGAGAATTTACCCAAAGGGAGATAGGTCATTATACCACAGAGACACCTGCATCTCCATATTCAATGCAGCACTTTTCACAATAGCAAGGATCTGGAATCAACCAAAGTGCCCTTCAACAGAAGAATGGATAAAAAAACTTTGGTATATATACACAATGGAATACTACTCAGCAATCAAGAAAAATGAAATAAGGTCATTTGCAGCAAAATGGATGGAATTAGAATTATTTCAAGTGAACGAACACAAGATCAGAAAGAGAAACACCACATGTTCTCACTCATATGTGGGAGCTGATTCAATATATAAGAAGGAAAAATCTTATTCAAAGGTTGGATCAAAATAAAAGGGGGGAAAAAAGATAAGAATGGTGTCAATTTAAATGGTCTAGAAAATACATGTAATTGTTCTAACAAGATAAAAACAAAGACCACTACAGGAAAAGTTTCTATCTTAAACAGAACTGGAACCCAAGGACATATAGAAAAATATTAACAAGTAAAAGTTAGAGAGGACTTAGATGGGGAGGGGGGAGGGAGGAAGTATAGGGAAGGGTAAGGGGTAACCTATATGAATGATATTCATCAAAATGCATATATGGAAATGTCACAATGAAAAGCATGTCAGAATGAATCACATTAAGGTGTACATTAAAAATTTCCAATAAAAAAGAGGGAAATAAAAGTTTTGGTATGAAACTACATTAGTTTAAAATATAAAAGTTAAATCTCTTTTTAAAAACTTCAATAGTACAAGAGCCTGATTTGGTTCTTTTTGGTGAAAGTTCCTCCGAATGTTCCAGGTGTGGTTTTAGTTTTCATAACATTGTGATTCTTTCATAAATACTTATTTCCTCCTGGTTCTTCGCTACATTTATCTTGCAGATACTTAGATTTTGGATTGATTAAACCATTATGTGTTTAACACAGTGGAGAATTTTGTTGTTGTTAAATGCTGTCAAGTCAGATCTTACTCATAGTGACCCTCATGGGGTTTTCAATGGTAGATTGTTTTAGGATTGCTTCAGGAGTGGATTGCCATGTCCTTCTCCTTCTCCTGTATTTGCAGTGCTGTGGATTGAACCCAGGACCTCGGAGACTGCAAAGCGGTGCTCTACCAATTGAGCTAAACCCTAGCTGGAAAATTTTAGCAACTGCAAATTGGCTTGTGATTTTTTTTTTTTTTTTTTTTTTTTTTTTTTGCCTAAGAACATATTAAGCTATGTGGGATTCCTTTTGCAAATTTCAGCATCATATTTGTTTTCTTGTCTTTTAAAAGGATGCTTATTTATTTACTTGTTTTGAGTTTTTGGTGGTGGTTGTTTTGATTTTTGTTTTTGAGACAGGGTCTTTCTATGTACCCCAGGCTGTCCTGTTGTTAGGTGCCGTCGAGTCAGTATCCATCTCATAGTGACCCTATGTACAACAAGCAAAACACTATTGTCAGTGCTTCTCTGTTATTCATAGGGTTTTTCAATGGCTGATTGTTTTTTAGGAGTGGGTTGCCTGGTCCTTCTCCCAACAAGCTGGCCTAGAACTCACAATCTTCCTGTTGTAGCCTCCTGAGTGCTGAGATTACAGTTGTGAGCCACCACACCCAGTTTAAAAGGATATTTATATGGAGACGTAAGATTCAGTTTATTTACAGATTTTGGTCTAAACTTTTATTGACCTAAAATGATGATCACTCAGACCCACTATTAACCATTTATCCTGTGCCAGACACTGTGCTAAGTGTTTAAATCCTCATGAAAACACTCTTTTCTTTGCAGGGCTGGGGATTGAACCCAAGGCCTCACACATGGTAGGCAAACACTCTACCACTGAGCTATTCCCCCAGCAAGAAAAACACCATTCTTTTTTGTTTGCTTTTTGTGGTACTGGGGGGCTGAACTCAGGGCCTTGTGCTTACTTTGTAAGTACTCTACCACTGAGCTGCACCCCCAACCCCTGTTTTTATTAATTTAATTTTATCTTGAGACAAGTTCTTGCTAATTTGTGCAGGCTGCCTCTGGCCTTGAACTTGTGATCCTCCTGCTTCCACCTCCCAAGTTGCTGGGGTTTACTGTGCACCACTGTGCCCGGATGAAAACATTACCCTCATCTCTGTTTTGGGGCTAGGATTTAGCTCAGTTGGTAGAGCGCTGCGCTGCTGTCTCGGAGGTCCCGAGTTCAATTCCCAGCACCGCAAAAATGGGAGAAGGACCTGGCAATCCACTTCCAAGGCAATCCCGAAACAGTCAGCCATTGAAAACCCTATGAGGACTTGGATGGGAAACTTAGATAGGAAGGGGGGAGGGGGGAAACATAGAGGAGGGTAAGGGGTAACCTATATGAATAATGCTTATCAAATTGCATATATGAAAATTGTCACAATGAAAAGCATGTCAAAATGAATCACATTATGATGTACATTAAAAATTTCTAATAAAAAAAAAAAAAGAAAACCCTATGAGGGTCGCTATGAGTCAGATACCGACTCGACAGCACCTAGCAACAACAACAACATCTCTGTTTTAGAATCAAGGAAGAGAGCCTTGGGGGGATCTACTACCTCACAGAAAGTTGAACAGGTGAAACTCACACTCAAACCCACACTGCCTACCTCTGCCTTATGCTATAAAGGAACAGAAGCAATGACTCCTCAGTCCTCAAAGGTGGACCTCTTCATGAACCCTCAGTTGCTTCCCTCTTGGCCCCTGTCTCTGAATGGTGGAGGGCTGACTAAAGGCCCATGTGTGGCCTCTTCGGGGTGGAAGGCACACCTGAGCTGGTGCTGGAGAGGCTGGAGAGTCCATCCGATGAGAATCATCTGTTTACTAGCCGTGTGATTATAAACAAGTTTCTTAGTCCCTCTGAACTTCAGTCACTCAGTCTGGAAAACAGGGATACTCACAGGGCAGTGTGGTTTGGTGGTGTGGTAAATGCATAGGGTCTAGAGCCAAACTGTTGAGGTTTGCATCCTAACTCTGTCAGCCATTAACTCGGTGACTTAAAATACATCACTAAATCTTTCTGTTCTTACTGACCTTAAGTGTAAAATAGGAATAGTAATGCAACGTCCCCCTAAGGATTGGGATCAGGATCAAATGAGGTAATGCACATTCTGTGCTTAGCGTGCTTCCTAGTACAGTAACACTGGATAATGTTTGGAGCAGTTGTGACTACTACTAGAAACGACAGACCTAAACTCTTAGCACAATGCGGAGCAGGTGGTGAGCGCTATTATTGTGATTGTCATGTAGTGCCTGCTGTCTGCCTTCCCTCCTCCATCAGTCCTATTAATGTTACCATAGCAACAAGCTGGCACGTGGCCACACCGTGTGGAAATGGTCTCCAAGGGCAGGGATATTTGTTCTGTGTGCATGGTCTAAGGAGTCATACTCCAGGTAGACTCCAGACTGTAGTACATTTTGCCCTTAGGCCTTAACTAAAGGCAAAACAACACTTGTCTTGGTATACCTGTAATCAAATCACCAATCTTCATAGCAAGCCATATCAGAGAAAATGATGTCAGCCAGTGCAACTACTAACTAGGCTAAAATTGTGTTTCCCTGATAAATTGAGGCTAGAATGATCAAATTTTGTTTTAAAGATTATCATATTAATTTGTCTTTCTTCATGGGAAAAGAAGGTTTTCCACATGGATTTATTTTGTCTATTAGTCGTATTGTCTTAGTGCACGGCTAATGCAACATGACCCTTACCTTTTATAGCGCCTGATTTTACCTCTACCCACCCCCTCCTGTCCTACCACCTTTCTCTGTACTACAACGCCTTACAACCCCACAGGCTTGATTTTTTAGTATCTCAATTCTTTCTTTTCATCTAATTCTCCCTTTGGCCATGAACAAATTTACTCAGCCCTCTCCATCTCAAACCTATATCCACATTTGAACTAACTCTTATTCTTTTTCTAATCAGATTTTTTTTTGTTTTCTCTTTTTCCTTTTTTTTTTTTTTTTCCTCTAGTGCTGAGGACTGAACCCAGGGCTTTGCACTTGTGAGGCAGGTGCTCGACCACTGAGCTAAATCCCCAACCCCATAATTTTTATTCTTAATCTCAAAAATACATTTCCAGGCTGAGCTTATACTCAAAACCTAATTCCCTTGTGACTTCATCTTTCACACAAATTCACCACTTAAATGCCGCCCAAATGTTTATTGTTGTTGTAAGGTGCTCTCAAGTCAGTCTAATTCAGCGACTCTATGTACAACAGAAAGAAATACTCTCCCGCACTGTGCCATTCATGGCACTATTGTCAGTGCTTCTCTGCTATTCATAGGGTTTTCAATGGCTGGTTGTTTCTGGAGTGGATTGCCAGATCCTTCTCCCTAGCCTGCAGCACCCAGTATTCCCAGGCAGTCTCCCACTCAAGGACTAACCAGGCTTCCCTGCTTAGCTTCTGATATCAGGTGGGATCAGATGCCAGGGTACTATGGTTGCAAACTCCCAAATGTTTGGTAGAATTTAAGTGCACTAAATTTTTCTTTTGGCAGTGCTAGCAATAGAACCCAGGACATTGTGCATGCTAGGCTGCGCTCTACCGCTGAGCAACACTCACAACCGTGAGAAATACATTTTTAAGTCCACTTTGGGACCCATGGTTCTCAAACTTTAACTTGTATCAGAATAACCTGGAAGGATTTTTAAAGCAGTGATTGCATAGGTAATGGGTGGGTCCAGAGAATGAATATTTCTACCAAGTTTCCATGGGGTACTGACGCTGCTAATCCAGACAGCCCACTTTAAAAACCACTGCTTTAAACTCCTAAGCATCAGATTCTCTGAGAGGAGAGACAAGAAGAAAGCAAGAGAGGATGGTGGAGAGAGGAGGGATGGTATGGGCAGCAGTGAGCTCTCTTGGTGAAGATTCTTCTCCCTTGTATTTTCTTGACGCTTTCATCCCAGTCTTATTGCTAAAATGTCCTTGCACATTGGCTGTGCTGAATAAAAATGATAGAGATAAGCCTGAGATCATTGTCTGACACAGAAGACTCTAATTCAATGGCAGATGTTGGCCCACCAGTAATTTCTCAAATATTTACCATGTGCCAGGTACTGTCCCAAATGCAAAGGACACACTTAGCAGACAAGCAGATATGCCATTGCTCTAATGGGCCCAAAATGATGGAGACAGAGAGCCAGTAAACAGATAAAGTGGTAAATACTTTAGGTAGTGGGGAGTATGATTTGAGTGATTGGTGAACTGATAATAGTTTTTGAAGACTGGAGGTGTAATTATATTGATTTCACTAAATAACACATATGATAATTTTTTGTTATTGTTGTTCTTAGCAGCCGTCAAGTTGGGTCCAACTCATAGCGACCCTATGTGCAATAGAATAAAACACTCCCTGACGCTATGCCATTCCCAGCTATGCTCCTCTGCTATTCATGGGGTTTTCAATGGCAGATTGTGTTGGGAGTGGATTGTCAGGTCCTTTTCCCTAGCCTGCAGCACCTGGTATTCCCAGGTGGTCTCCCATCCAAGAACTAACAAGGCCAACCCTGCTTAGCTTCTGAGATCAGGCAGGATCAGATGCCAGGCAGACATAATAATTTTTAGAGAATAAAAAAGTTTTACCATTAATAGATACAATTGTGCTGCTTCTATTTTTTTTTTCCACAGTACTTGGGGTTTGAACCTTTGAACCCAGGGCCTCACACATACTTTGCAAGTGCTCTACCACTGAGCTGCACCCCAGCCCATTTTTCATTCTTTTATCTTGAGACAGGGTCTTGCTAAGTTACATAGGCTGCCTCTGACCTTGAACCTGTAGTCCTCCTGCTTCCACCTCCTGAATTGCTAGGATCACAGGCATGAGCCATTGCACCTAGCAAAACAGTCATTCTTAAAACATTGGTTTTCATCTTTTTCTCTTATATTTTTAACTTCAGCCTTGTTTTGTAATACATATATTAGTATGCTGGTAGATTTCATAGTAATACTAAGGACAGCCAAGACTTGTAGACCAGAGGCACAAACTTCAGGAAACAATTCAAAATAGGTTAGGGTTTTCAGCCTTAGAGTTTTCATCTGCTTTTGTGAAATTCTGGTATGGCACATGACTGAATATATGCATTGTTGGAAGAGTTTTCTTAGATGTGGTAGCCCAGGTCACTCATTGATAATCATCCTAGAGGTGTCATGATTTCTGTGTCTTGACTTTTAAACCTTTGCAAAGACACTTAGGGCAAGAGGGACATTCTTCATGGAATAGCACTGTCCTGCAGTAATTTTTTGAAGCAGTCTTGTAAAAATTGGTTTTAAGCAAAAACACATGTGACATAAGTCATAAGTTTAAAAAAAATCAAGGCCTTGCACTTGCATGCTTTGCAAGTGCTGTACCACTGAGCCGTACCCTCAGCCCATTTTTTTACTTTTTTTTTTCTTTTTTTTTTTTGAGACAGGGTTTCACTAAATTATGCAGACTACCTCTGGTCTTGAACTTGCTATCCTCCTGCCTCTACCTCTCAAGTCACTGGGATTACAGGCGTGTGCCACCACACCAGGCTTAAGGCAGCTTTCTTGAAAAATATACTAATGAAGTTTTAGTCCTTCCATGTGGGTTCTAAAAAGATTTTTATTTTCAATACTGAGGGGTTGAACCCAGGGCTTGTGCATCCTAGGCAAGTTCTCTACCAGTGAGCTATCCCCCAGCCCCATATTTTTTATTGAGACAGGATCTTGCTGAGCTGTGCAGGCTGCCTCTAGCCTTGAACTTGTGATCCTCCTGCCTCAGTCTCCAGAGTGTCCAGGACTACAGGCATGTGTCACCATGTTAGCTCTAAAAGGATTTTTTTAAATAAGTTTTAGGCATGTATAAAAGAGATAAGGGAGATTTCTTTCCTTTAAAATAAATAATCTCACTGGAACAATATAGCTATTTCAAGAATACCTGGATAACGGCCAATTGGAGTTCATTCATAGTTGAATTCGGGGCTGAACAGAAGGAACTAATATATTTGAGTCCTTCTGTCCCAGGTTCTCACCCTGGGCTCTGCCTCATGACAGCCACACTGGTGGACAGACAGACTACTGCAGGGTAGAATGCACCTGCGCTCTGAATTCAGTAGGGTTTTAGTGTCAGGTCTGACACTTAACAACTGTGTGACCTTAGGCAGGTTCCTCTTCAGATGCAGAAAATGGGTGTGGTGGACTGAGTTGTGTTTCCCCCACATTCATATGCTGAAACCCTAACCCTCCTGTGACTGCATTGGTTGTTGTTGTTGTTGTTAGGTGCCCTCGAGTCGAGTCCGACTCATAGCGACCCTATGTACAGCAGATTGAAACCCTTGCCGATTCTGTGCCAGGCAAACCATCTTATTTATGTTTAAGCCCATTGTTGCAGACACTGTGTCAATCCATCTGGTGGAGGGTTTTCCTCTTTTGCGTTGACCTGCCACTCTTCCAAACATGATGTCCTTCTCCAGGGATTGTTCTCTCCTGACTACATGTCTGAAATATGTAAGACGCCGTCTGGCCATTTTTGCTTCCAAGGAGCACTCTGGTTGTACCTCTTCTAGGACAGATCTGTTGGTTCTTTTGGCAGTCCATGGTATATTCAATAGACGTCTCCAGCACCACAATTCAAAAGCATCAATTCTTTTTCTGTCTCTCTTGTTCAACGTCCAGCTTTCACAACCATATGATGCCACTGAAAATACCATGGCATGAGTCAGACGCACCTTCGTCTTCAATGTGACATCTTTGC